>JAGFNK010000258.1:0-73102 GCA_025769875.1 Russula earlei | reverse complement strand
GGAAAGTGCTGATGGTTCATCGCTGTGTTTGCTGTTGATGGCCTCGGTTTTCATCGGCGATGCTCTGCTCAGAGGTGGTCAGCAGGTCAGGTCTTGGGAGAGTAATCACGCGTTGAGGCAAGAAATTCGGAAGTCGAATCTTCAATCTTAATTGATCCCTGTCCCTGCGACTATGCTGCCCACGCTAGCTTCCATGGTGAATAAAGGACAAGCGACGGTGAGTTCATCTCACGTGGATCAATAGTGCATCGATATATGGCTTCTTCAGCGGGCGACTCGAGCCACCCACATCGATGCCGCGCTTGACACATAACTCCTGTAGTACAGGAATATAGAGGGGGTCGGATCGTGTTGCCGAAGAGCACGCTCGGCGTGGTCGTCGATCGTATACATTGATAAAACCTCATGGTAAGTATGGACCTTTTATTACGCAGTCTGACGCTCAGACCCACTAATGATCTCACCTCTAAGCGTAAGGGACCGCCCTATAGGCGCCCACGGCGAGAACAATTATCCCCAAAGTTAGTGCCGCTCTCATGAACATGCGTGCTGGGTGATACCCTTCTCTCCTCGACAGTGCTGCAAAAGGGCACTGTGTTCTATGCTTTTGAGAAGTACACGTAAGAATGTCTTCTATCTCTTCCCAAACGCGCTAACTGTTGGTCGCTCGTCATCGTGCTTGTTGGCGATAACAATTATCCTCGTCGTGTGATAATGACTCGTTTCTCCCTAACCAATTACGACGAGCTGCCGATGTATACGCATATGCGTCTCGATCTCCCGAATATACAGTTTGAGCCCACAATAGTACCTGCACCTTCTCAAGGTATTTAAACCCATGGAGACCATGACGGTGACAATCGCCTCTGTATCACAACAACCCGATCGCAAGCATGGTATTGAACCCTTCATTGCTTAATCCCCTTCGCCATTCGACTGCAGTCAAACGACGAGGGAATACTGTGTCAACCACCACCATCACCACCACGCATTGCAAACGTCACCGGGGTGAGCCTCTGTGCAATGCGTATTCTGACTGTCCGCCGCTCATAAAACCCAACAGTTGGAGCGCCCACCAGACGAAATGAGCGGAAACGGCGCTTTTGCTTCATCAACCGATTGTAATCGTTGGAAGGCAGTTAAGAGACGCCGAGTACAGCAGCATCAAACACAACCTTGTACGCTGACCGTTCATGCAAATTTCCATTCCGTAACAACTTTTGTAGTGCACAGGGATCCAGGACATGCCTGTCGAACTACTTCTTATGATTCCACCCATCTGGGACAATGACGATCTTCGAACATTGGTACTTGCTTCACGATCCATAGGTCGATCGCTCTTACCAGAGTACTTGCACCGCTGTGGGCTTGAGGCGAACGACACAAGTGAAGGGGGGCTCAGAAGTGACACTACATGAACCGAGCGGATATGCGTCTCTTGGACTGTGGTCTGCTATTCACACCTTCAAACCCCCCGAAAAGATGTTCTGTTCCAATCCCTTGCTCCCCACTGGAGGCCCGAACTGCGATGAGATTCCTTACCCGTTTCCTTATCGAGCCTTCAAATACGCGCAATCTTCGGGATTTTCCACCTTCTTCTCCATGGGTCCGATCCGCTTTCTGCTGGCCTCTGGGTTCATCAAATGCACCAACTGTTTAACACCCTACCACTCACACGACTGCACTTCGCAAGGATTCGGTTCTGTGGATTGTCTTCCTTCCTCCATCGCCTTACGAAGCGGAGCATGCAGCTCTCACACAATTAATTTACTTGATATTTCATCTGATTACGCCTTCGCTCCCGGAAATCGCGGAAACCCGATGGGGATTCTCAAGCACTCACCTATCGATTCCCTGTTCCTTTGCATAGTATCTTTGAAACCCTCCCCACTGGACCGCTTTACTTGGCGAGCTCAACATGACATCTCTCGAGAAACTCGTTCTCGAAGGGGATATCCCAGGGCCAGCGCTCATTCGTTTTCCTAACCAAGCACAAGGGCCTTAAGAGCATCCGTATCCAATGCAACGTGCCATTGGACCGCATTCGACCTAGCCGTCAGCCTTTCCTACCCAATCTTCTGACCCTTTGTGCTCCATTGGGGATTTGCTGGTGACATTGGAGAGCGACTGGGTAACTCGACAAGCCTTTACAACCTAGAAGTGGAAATGAGCCAATTCCAACCGCATGATCCTACCTTTCTTCGTCTCTTGCAATCGTGAGCCATTTCCAGAACCTCGACCATCTTGGGCTTCGAATTTTGCCGACTTTGCCATCTGCCTCACCGCATACAAACCTGAGCCACTATGATAGTGATGGTTACCCAACTCGTGAGCTAAGACAGATCCGCACTCTGAGTTGGTTCCTGAACCAGGCTGCTTATCACATAGAGATATGGTATGACCTTACCACATTTTCGTCTTCCATGTCTTACCCATATAACAGGACATCATGTGTGCCTATGTACGATCCTTTCCGATGGTAGAAAGGGTTTATTGGGAAGATGCGGGCGGTAAGTTGGGGACGGATGTCCTTGATGCACTACGTAGGGCAGCAAAGCCCAAGCTCTTCATACTGTCATTACCGAATTGCGTGGTCTCTCTTAGATGAAATGTGTGCGCGCATATGTGATGACGACTTGGCAGGTCGTTCATGTCAATGTCAATACTTTCCTCGGTTTTATTCTGTGTGTGAGAATTTGCATGAAAGCGCATATGTGCGTATCTCCGTCATCGGGGAGATTGATCCCCATCGGCCAATTATTGCCGATAAGGCACTTACGGCCCGCGGTTCTCCGGGTTTCACTGGGCCGTGGCCGTGTAGTAGGCAGATACTTAAGCGAGTGAGCTCGCGCACCTGAACCACCCTGGTTTCGCTCGAGTATGTACGTCGAAGTGATCGTTCATATGGTACATGTAATTGCTGCCGCACACAACCTGTTTTAAGATTAGAGGTTAAGAGAGAATCATTGACTGCGGGACCACGTACTGATTGCAGTAGGTGATTCTCACCTTTTCTTTGTCTCATCTCACAACATGGCCGTCATCCGTCCCAGCACGCCGCCTCAAACCGAGCAAACTATAACCTTTTCACCTCTAAAATACGACCTATCAGGAAGTCACACACACACATCCACACCTCAAAAGCTAGCTTCAGAGAGATATAAGGACATGACCTGGGACGTATGTGACAAATTTGTCGGGCCTATGCCAATAGCCGAATTCCTCTCGGAATTCGTGCCAGAAGCAAGCCAAGCTCGAAAGACGGAGCGCATCATCAGCTTCGACAAGCGCTCCGTCTCACACAATGAGGATCACTTTGTCAGTCCCCACATTCAAGGGGGGATCCACGCTCACGTACATGACAGATACAGGCAATCAAAACGTCCGGCCTCGCTGATAATCTCACATTCGTCAACACCACTGCCAAGCAAGATAAGGCAATCCTAGGGAGACCAGACATCGTTATCTATCGGAAAAGGGAAGGTCATCAGGAAAACGAGCGGCTGACCTCACTGGACTGGAGAGCGGTCGATGTGTGGATCGAAAACAAAAAGGGAAAAAGAGGACATTTTTCGCAACCTTACACATATGAGGCGAGAGGCTGGGGGTCGAGTGTCACGTTAGGTGGACTGAGCGCGCGTATCGTGTGTGTGGTCAACTCACACATTATGCCACTTCTATCCATCGTTCACAGTTTCGGGTCTTCTCTTACTCGATCATCCTCTTTGGAAAGGCAGAAGGGCGACTACTGCGATGGGATCGCAGTGGTGCAATCTATACCGAGTTATTCGATTGGGACCAAAAATCCCAACACCCTTTCCGAATTCATCTGGAGGCTCAACTCTCTCACTTTTGCCCAGCGTGGATACGACACCACTGTCACCTCGGTCTCGAAGAACGATAAGGGGGTTGGTGATGCACAGTCCACGCTGGCGGTATACATGGACGTCGAGAAAATTGAAGTTGAAGACCTTCGCCAGATTCTCGTCAATGACGATCATGCCACGGACGGACAGCCGAAGCCCTATATCATATGGAAACCAATATGGGAGACGAAAACCCTTTTTGGTCGGTCGACGCTTTGGATTTGTGTGCCATGACGTCGAACGGAATAAACTGGTTTACCTCAAAGATTACTGGCGTACCGATTTCCCAGGTATCGAGAAAGAAGGGGATATTTATCGCGATTTACTAGAAGCAAAAGTGCGTTTCATTCCGGAGTTGGGTCCAGCTGGCGACGTGCTGTCGACACCGGAGCATTCACTCGACGTACAATGCACAAGGACGCAAGACTATGTGAAAGATGGCGAACGCAAACGTATTTGGTGTCCCGGTACACCGCGCGTCAAACGATATGTCCACTACCGACTTGTCTTGAACACGCTCGGACAGCCGCTGAGTACGTTCGGATCGACTCGGGAGCTATGCCAGGTCATTCGGGATGCTATGATCGGTGAGGATTGGCGTTACGTTTAAGTTTGTTGTTTGACAATTTGGAACAGCTCATACGGACGCATACGACAAAGCAAAAATTTTACATCGGGATGTGAGCGCAGGAAACATTCTGATCGCCCCAGATCGATCAGGTTTATTGATCGACTGGGACATGTCCAAGAGGGTGGATGTGACCCAGCAGAGACAACACTCCCGCACGGTATGATCTGTTTATCCCCTATGCGCGGCGAATTGACTTCGTGTTCAGGGTACATGGCAGTTCATATCAACAGGACTTTTATTACACCCTCACGCTCGATCTCATCAAATTTCAGATGATATTGAATCCTTTTACTGGGTTCTTATTTATATTGTCATGAAATGCCGACATTCTGCGATCGAGGGCCAATCACAAGATATGCAACGCGTATTGATGGATACAGAGACGTGGATGAAGATGGTGTTATCCGGGGCGGTGACGGAAAGCTATCTTTCCTACACAAACTAATGCTTCACCCGGATACGTTTGGTTTTGTCCCGGAACCATGCCGCCAGATCATTGAAGAGTTGCGCACCCTTCTTAAAACCTTCTATGATGATATTAACCCAAAATCAATTATGCCCGAACCTCAAGCGGAGAGGAATGTCCGGACGGAGGTCAAGGACGCTCACGAGAAGCTTTGTTCTTCTGAATGGGTCTTGAATCTCATAACACGGAACCTGGAATCCAAAAATTGGTCCGACGATGACGGCAGCCTATCAAAGAACATCGTTGGTCATGATCCAACGTTCAGCAGGGGCTGCCGCAAGCGCAAGGCTAAAGATGATGATAGTCCTGTAGAAAAGGAAAGGGGTCTATCATTCAACAAAAAGCGTAGAGGACGATATCCACCAAAAGGATCTTCACTTTCCAGGTATAGCTTGTCGGCTGTCTCGCAAAGCTTTCCATGTCCAAGGTAATTCTTTAGTACGTCGTCACACAGTGTCCCGCTGTAAGGCGGCATCCCATTCCAGCCCTGCGTCATTGCTCTCGACTCTCTTTCATCGCGTACCGGTTCCACCTCCGCTGCCCAGCCAGCTCTCGACCCTCTTTCATCGCAGCTCATCGCTCTGGCTCGTCTTGTTCCACATCCATGTATCGCACTCCCAACTCGCGTCTTTCTGTCTCCCCAATCCCCCAATATCCCCCTCTCTCATAGATCGCGTCTCGTATGTAGAAACTCTAGTTACGCCTTGGAACAAGAGACCTGTTTTGTCCCTTCTTTTGTGTGTGTTTTCGCGAACTCAGCAAGCCGCCGCCCGCTGCCTTCAACACAGACTTGGTTCTTAGTGGGAAAATACAAACAAGATTCAATTATAAGAATGCTAACTATATTATTTGGCTCGAGTAAAATTGTAACAAAATGTAAAGCCCAGATCTTCGCGTTGAGTTTAATCTGTGTGGTCAGTCTCTGTCATCGAGGCGATTGATCCCCATCGGGTGCAATTGATCCCCATCGGCCGATTATCGCCATGTAATGAGTAGACCGTTCCTATTTAAAATTTGGTGTCATATTTGTGGATGCACTTTATGTCTCGATTTATTCAATATAAATCCATGTATTAACATACGCCATTGTGTTAAGTTTATCCGAGTCTGCTAAGGCTAAATTGATCGGGCAAATTAAGTGTATATGATCCCCCTGGTGATTCGGGGCGACTCATGTTGCATCTTAGGTTACATAACTTGGGCACTGAGCTGCCCTCTCTTAAGCATTTGACTAAGTTCTAATTGTTTGGGTTGACATATTTACAATAATGCGATGCATGAGGAGAGGGCAACAAATCAATCAATTGTTTTAAAATAATTTGTAATCTGAGCTGAGTCAATTCAGTGGTCAATATATTTCACCTTTATTGACCACTGAGTTGAGTTTTAGTGGACTGGACTTATCCATTCCTGTCCGTCGTGTTACAGTACATCAAGGTCTGGGCAGCAGAGATGCTTTGGGTCATCACTCAGCGGCCGATTGCGAAGCACAGCTTCGCTGAGTCGCTTTTCCCACCCACTCCCCTCGAAAGATGGCACAATCTCCTTCGGTGACTTTTGTCGCGAGCCTGAATCTCTGTCAGGCACGCGAGCGCTACTTGTGCTGAATTCCTTGATTGTGCAGCTTGTGCTCAACGCCACGAAACTTCAGCCATGTCGTCCAGGTTTCTTCGAAGCCCACAGTGCGATCATCGAATCCGACCGCATCCTGACAGGTGGCGAGAATTTCTGTGAGTTGTGGTTAGGCTTTGCAGAGAAGGGCCTGGAGTGGATGCCAAAGTCGTGAACCGTACCCCGTGAGGAGGTATCCAACATGAACGTGAGTTGCCTGCCAGCCTAGACCATCCATTACATGACGCCCGAGTTACGTTTTACATTTTCCTTTTTCGCAGGGTTTCAATGTCCCAGACATATGCCAGCTGGAGAAGGTCCCTGAGCCATGCCCAGAACCTGAGCCAGGCAAGCCTGACGAGGATGAACCGGATGACGACATGCTTTGGGCTTTCGCCTACATAATTTAGAAAGCAATCTTTACAGACCTCACCCTCTTTTCAGGCCCACTTGTTGGAGTACAGATGGAGGAAGAGTGGGAATTTTCATCCTCCGTAGTTATGTTCCTGTTTCTTGGGAATCATAATTGCTGTAATCAAGTGAATGAAGCGAAGGCAGATAATGCTTGATGCCAACGATACCAAGCCATGCCTGCATGCAATATGGAGGGATCGACTGTACAGACGCACAAATAGATGTAGTATGTACTGGTATACCTGTCCTTGGATTTTGTATTCCAATAAGGGAAACATGGCTCTCAGGCTCTCTCTCTCAGTTCGGTTTGGAGCGGCTAGCCACTTTTAGTGGACGTGCAGCCGCTTAGTGCGTGGCCACTATACCGTACCCACCAGAGCGCGAGCTGCACGACCGAGAGCGCGACCAAGCCCCCTTGGATCCCGCGGTGGCCGTGAGTCCCACCTCTACCTACCACCACGGCCCTCTACAATGGCATCTCCAAACGTGCTGACTCACCAGTCCAATACACAACACATGCCACCACTCCGTCTCCCAACACCCAACGTAAATACCCCATGCTCATCTCGACATGTGTGCAAGTGTACGGCGACCACAAACTCTACAAGCCCCATGAAATCGCCACCAACCCATGTCTGACTGACCGATGACAGCCAGCCACTTGCATGGCACACGACTACATGACACGCAAACGCACGCGATCGCACGACACCACAAGCACGCTCACACTCGCAGGCGCAGTCGCAAGAGCTCATCAACGTCACGCTGCTCCTCATCGGAAACTCGTCCGTGGGGAAGAGCAGCCTAAAGCTCCGTTTCTCTGATAAGCAGTGGCTGCCTGAGGACGAGGCCAGCGCGATGATTGGCGTCGACTTTCGGGTGAGGTGGCACACGCCTTTTCCCGCCTTCTCTCCCCACCCCTCCCCCCCCCCTTCTGTCAGTCCCATTCTCTTTTGCTTAGTCGACGATGACGTCGTTTTCGCTGTTGTTGCTGTTTCGCTCCCACGGGTCGATGTGGCACTCAGCTTGCGATTAGGCGCATAAAATGGAGGTCCATGGGTGAAGGGTCAAGAGGAGTATATGGGTTCATGCGCGACTGTGTGTAAGGAAGGAGAGAGACGCTGAATGTCGCGGGACGTGCTGCAGGATACTGCGGGCCAAGAACGCTTCTGCACTATCACGGCGTTGTACTACCGCGCCGCGCAAGGCGTCATCCTCGGTACGGATCCTCCTCTGTGTTCTCGTCTCATCTCCTCTCGCGTGTGCACTCACATCATATTATATACATCAGTGTACGACATGTCGAGTCGCGAGGTGTTTGAGGCGCTCCCACTCTGGCTGGAGGAGATCGAGAACTACGTCCCGCCGGAAGTCGTCAAGGTCGTCATCAGTAACAAGCTGGACTAGGTAAATACAATTGAACAACAAAACATCTCCATCCAATCCCAACATCACTACCCCAAACATCCTTCTCTGCCAACAAGAATACTCCAGACAGGTGCCCACAGCAGGAGGCACGGGGTTTGCGGCGCGCTCGGGATGCCTCTTCGTCGAGGCGTCCGCCAAGACAGCCATGGGCATGATGGAGGCGTTCAGCGAGGTCGTCGCGTGCATCATCGACACGCTGACCACGGAATCACGTGCATGCAGGGTCATTGTGTCGCGGCGTCGTCTGCTTTCTTTCGTAGTATGCTTCCTCTTTCTCGTTCATTGTTCGTCCTACCTTTCCACCTTGCCACTCCTTGATCGCCACCTGCTTCCACAGCCGTACGTGAGAGCTCGAAGCCCAGACATCTCGTGGCTTTTCCTCGCACGCGATCCCTGATCGCTGCCTTGTCACTCACCTTGCATCCTTGTTCCAGTCCTCTGCAAAAGCAAAAGTACATTTATTTTAAATTTTTAATAAATGGTCATGTTGGTCTCAGTACATTTGTTGTTTCTGTTCACGCATTGTGCTGGTTTCTCTTTGGCATGGGTTTGACACCTGAGTGTTGATATAACCATGATGTGATTTCCACTTCAAGAATTGGTACAACAGTGAAAAAAAATAGTGTCTCTGGGGTCCTTGATCACTTTTCTCACTCAGACACTTACAAATGTGTGCTGTCTTCACGTCAGAAACAGGGACAGGCCAGCATAACAAGCTGGCCGGTCCCTGTTGCCATAGGATTATGTGTAACAACTGCTACAACTGAATGGCATGCCCCGATGTCAATTCATAGGACGGAGGTATTGCACAGCACTGAGCACAGCTAACAGGCAGGCAACCTTGTGTGTTGCAAATGGTGGTTATCTACATAAGGGAATTTATCTACATCACCAAAATCTGAAAAATACTTAGCCAACTTAATGTGCTTTAAGCCTATCAAGTCACTCAAGCTGCTTATTTTGTGCTTAGACAATTGGTCTGTAAGTCTACATGAGACAAGTAAGCAAATTAAGCCCAATCACTGGTTAGAAAATACCCTTTTGTGACCAACAAAAGTGTAACATTTTGAATAACAAAAGTCAATGTTACATTACAAATTTTCAGGGAAAAAAATCTTAAAATTTAGTTTATATTTTTCTATATAAAATTCTTGTTACAAAATGATGGAATAATGGTGTAACAAAGTCCTTCTCTATACTATTGGCATGGTTTGCCTGCAAGAATACAAACCTCTCTTGGCAACAATTTTCATAATTTTGTTTCATCATTTTGTTACAAGAATATTAGGCCCCATTTACCAACCAAGAATTCTTGAATCTTGAACTTGAACTCAGATTTCGGTATTTTCCGGGGGTGACAGGAGTCACAGGTGTGATGAATGATAACTTGATTAACTAATATGAGTTTCTTTAATTATAATTTCTTTAATTATAATTATGAGCTCTTTCCCACCAGATTTGCAAATTCGCTTGTTGTAATTGCATATTCGCATGTGTGAAGTTAGATGTCCGCATACTTGGAGTTGACTTGGGAGTCGGTACTTGGCTTTGTTTGGGACTTTCCCTCCATTGTCTTTTTCCCTGTATGCATGGCATGCGTTTTTCTCTCGCCTTCTTTTTTTAATCCCCTCCTCCCTCCATACCTCCTTTGTTTGGTACCCCCATCATACATGCAGACCCACTCAGCCTCTGATTCTTCTGTGGGAGAAAGTCAAGCAGATGGTAACGCCACATGGACAACTAAGGATGAAGCAGCCTTTTTAGATTTTCTTTTGGAGCATAGGGACAAAATGACCTCCAACTCTATGTTCAAGGACCACATCTTCAATGACACAGCCTCTCAGATCAACCCCCTTTGTGAGAAGGGTGGCATCAAGACTGGGAGCACATGCAAAACAAAATGGAACAGGGTGCTGTATCGTCCACTTCATCCCTTCCCTCAATGCTGATGCCGTCCAACAGTTGAAGACTGAATACAGTATCATCTCCTTCCTCAAGCTACAGTCTGGGTTTCCCTGGGATGATGAGAAAGGAGTGGATGTAGGGTTAGAAATGGAGGGGCAGTGGGCTGATTTGGTCAAGGTGTGTGTATAACTCCTGCTTCTTTAACAATGTCTGACCTTAGCAGAAAAAACCAAGTGCCAAGAAGTACCACAACAAGGGCTGGTCACATTGCGAGGCTATGGAGTCTCTTGTTGGATCGAAATCCAAAGGCAAAAGTGCCTATCGGGGTACACAGAAAACACTTTGTGCAGATTCAGATCCTCCATCCCAGTCACCTTCTCGTCTGTCCCCCCAACTCATTTGGATCTCAATTTGATGGTGGTGCGTTTCTCATCAACTTCACTATCAAATGCCTCTCCTCTCACCCTGCTTCTCAGTTCGGAAGCATAGATCCGATCACGTCTCCGTAAGTGAAACATCAAGCAAAAGACAAAGGACTGACACTGCGGCATCTGCTGTCATTGGTATGTCAGCAGTCATGAACAGGGTCATTGAGTCCTTTGACTTGACTGTGCAAGCTCTCAACGAGCCTGAGCCCAAGCCTGCCCTTGAAGCCGCACCCTCACTTGATGAACAACTTGGGAATGCGTCTACGGGTGCTGTTGTACCTGTGCTTATGATGGTTCCTGAGCATGCACATTGGTCGCTGGCAGTCAAAACCCTTGCCACTGATATCAAGGATGGTCACTGGCTGCCAATGGGCAACATTGTCCCAGCACTCAGCCTCCTCTCCAATGGCAATATTGCAGATGTTGATAGTTACCTCACACTTGGATTAGATAAGGATCCAGAATTGCGTGATCTTGTGTGTCATACATATGTAATATGTTAGCACAAACCAAATTGTAATTGTAATTTCAAATGTCATGTTGTCATGTGTTATGTGTATGTAAAATAAATTTGTCATTGATGGTATCATGTGGTCACAGGGTGGACTGAGTCCATCTATGCTGACTCAGTCTGCTTGGTGGCAAAGAAAAACTTTCAAAGCGTTGCATTGTCCATCCCATCATTTCCCCCCCCAATGCCCAATCAACGACTGGTAAAGAAGCAATGCCAACGACTTGTGGTCCTCTTGCATATGTCAACTCTTGTCTTGCTTTGCTGTGAAGCATATATACAACTCCTCCAAGCCATCTGTCCTTGTCGTATTCCATATCACACATCAACATTAACTGGGGCTGCATGGGTTCATGAACTACTCACTGGCCATCCAGAGCGCATTCGGAGCAAGCTTGGAGTACATAAACATGTCTTTGACACCCTCCGGTGGACCATCCAAAACCTTGGTGTTGCCTCATCACGACATGTCCTAATTGAAGAACAAATCACCATCTTCCTCTATACTGCTGTTACAGGGCTGTCATCAACTCATGTTGGAGAGCGTTTCCAGCGGTCACCCCACAACATTTCAAAGTACATATCACTTGGGTTTCTTCACACTTGTTCTGACAGGCAGTTAGGTATTTTAAAAAAATTCTTGAAGTTCTCTCAAGCCCCCCCTTCTATACCACATTTGTGCAGCTCCCTGACGCCAATTTGCCCCCTCACCCCTTTATCCAAAGTAACCCCAAGCTCTATCCATATCTCAAGGATGCCCTAGGCGCTGTCGATGGCACACATATCAAGTGTTCTGCCACTGCTGATGAGCGTGACATGGTGAGGAACCGCAAAGGAGTAATCACACAGAACTGCCTTGTGGCATGTTCTTTCGACCTCCGCTTCACCTATCTCCTGACTGGTTGGGAGGGTTCCACTGCTGATGCGACACTCTTCTTGACACATGACTTTCTGATTTTTTTATCCCAAGTGGAAAGTATTATCTTGGCAATGGAGGCTTTGCCTCATCAGATGTACTTCTCACCCCTTATCGAGGCGTGCGGTACCATCTTGCCTAATGGGGTCATGCAAACACAAGGTAATGTTTCTCATCTCCTAAGTTTTCTCACTGACATTTGTCCCAGGCCATGCACACATGAGGAGTTGTTCAATCTGTGTCATGCTCAAGCTTGCAATGTTGTAGAACGCATCTTTGGAATCCTCAAGCGATGGTTCCAATTACTCAATTGTCCCCTTAACTATAACATGTCAATTCAGGTGCACATCCCAGCTGCGCTTGCAGCACTGCACAATTTTATTCGTGAGTATGATCCTAGGGAGATTTCTGCCTTTGATGATGTGGCTGAGCTCCACATGGGCTCTCAAGATGAGGGGGAGGCTGGTGAACTTGCTGAAGGCCCAGTGACACAGCGTGAGAGGGAGTGAGCAAATCGCAGGTGAGACAGAATTGCTGGTGACATGTGGGAGCAATATGTGAGAATGAGAATTCGAAGGGTGCATGTTGACTAGCATAGAATTTCATGTATGTACAAACTATGCCCTCCATATCGCCATCTGGCTGACACGATGTAGAATTTTTTTTTTACAAATCATGTGTTACCTCATGCGAATATGCACACACGTGAATATGCAATTACAACAAGCGAATTTGCAAATCTGGTGGGAAAGAGCTCATAATTATAATTAAAGAAATTATAATTAAAGAAACTCGTATTAGTTAATCAAGTTATCGTTCATCACGCCTGTGACTCCTGTCACCCCCAGAAAATACCAAAATCCGAGTTCAAGTTCAAGATTCAAGAAGTCTCGGTTGGTAAATGGGGCCTTATACTGTCACCGACCCACCAACCATGCAGCTTACTTAAGGTACCTAGCACTTGGTCAGAATTTGTAGACACACTGAAAATGATGATCTTGATTTCTTTCAAATGGGGGGTGAAAGTAGTGATTAATGTGAATCCACCCATGTTTTTTTTTTGTCAGAATATACCCATTTGATGTTTTCCCCTTCCTCGTGTTTTTGGAGAGATGTCACGCAGAATGGTAGAGTTCAAGTCGGTGCTTCAAATCGGCATCCTCAGCTAATCACATGTCTCTAAGCTGTCCTCATCCTCTCATTAGCCCCAGCGATCGCTGTAACACTCTCCCACTCCCGCATTGCAGTGTAATAAACCATTTCATTGATGCCGCCCATCCACACAAAGCAATCATGCCAGACAGATGATGCATATGAGGACCAAATTCAAGGAGCAATCACCGAGTGGCAGGAGGGCCGCTTCAAAAGTAGACAAGCAGCTGCAATTGCCCACAACGTGAGGAGCAGTCATTTGGTTCTCTAACACTTATAAATTCCCTTAGGTTCCTCTTCAGACACTCAGTGATCGCATCAATGGGCATTGTCACAAGAAGGATGCAAATGTGACTCAGCAACTGCTCTCGAAGGAACAGGAGGGCACACTAGTTTCCTGGGTAGGCCACCAGGCCTTGATTGCTAAACCAATGGACCAGAACAATCTCAAATCTCTTGGGTACAACATGTCTGGCATCATCCCAGGCAAGAACTGGCACCGCCATTTCCAGAAGCAGCACCCAGATATTCAGTTGTCAAAGCCAAGTAATCTGGATCCCAAGCATGCTCAGAACTTCAACATCTCAAATGTCACTTGATATTTTGAGCTAGTCAAGCAGGTCTATGACAAGCACCCAAACCTCCCACCAGAGCACATCTGGAACATGGACGAGAAAAGTTTGCAACTTGGTGGAGGCCACAAATGGTACAAAAATATTTTCACCTATGCACCCTCAAGAAAAGCAAATTTTATTGCATGCATTCCGATTCCCTCAAACTTGTCACCATCATTGAGTGTATTTCGCCCTCTGGGTTGTCTGTTCCCCCAGTGTTTGTCCTTTCAAACAGGCCTCTTCTGGTCCACCATGAATCCAATCTGGATGCCCCAATTGGGGGGATTGCCACATCCCAAAATGGGTGGATGGACAACAAAATTGGTTTGTTGTGGCTCCACCACACCTTCATTCCCTTTGCTCTGGACCACAAGGTCACTGACGACCCTGTCGTCCTTTTTGTTGATGGTCACAACTCTCACGAGACTGATGGATTCCAGGCGCTCACATACTAACACAACATCATTGTCATTGCCTTCCCCTCCAAGTGCACACACAAGCTCCAACTGCTTGACATCAAAGTTTTTTGCCACACACAGTGGAACTGGTCCATTCATTGTGACTGCCGCATCTGTGAAAACATTCCCATCATGTGTTACAACGTCATTGTCGAGTACATGAAGGTGTGCACTCAGACAATGACTCACATGCTCCTTGTGTCTGCATTCTCCTCCACTGGCATCCACCCCTTCAACCCCTCCATCTTTGTTGAGGCCAATTTTGCACCTTCCAAAGCTTACTCCACCACTCAGCACATCCCAATCTTATTTCCTGTTGATGTTCCCTCATCCTCCCCCCGTCCCTCTGAGTCCTCTGACTGGGATGGCTCAGACACCAATGAGGGCATGCAAGATGACGAGTGTGCGCAAGAGGGTCTTGATGTAACGGATGAAGACCCAGTCACATTTGACTGGGACACAGAGTCCGATGACTTGGACTTCGTGCCACTGCCAGACCGCATGAATGACTCGCCACCACCATGTTCATGTTCTCCTTCTGTCATGCCTTCTGCAACCCTCCTCCACCCCTTCACCAGCTCCCCTTGCTTCACATCTGCATGTCTCGCTAAATTCGGCTCCATCCTCTTCCTTGCCTACAATGGACAATGAATGCACTTTGGCCATTATGCAAAATGTGTCAGAGCATCCATGTGACATGTCCACCAGCTGAGACCCTCTCTGGCTCATCCCCCCCTTCACTCACTCTCAAAGGGTGAGTTCTTCCCCTGCGATGTCTCTCTCAATCACATTTGGTTCTCACCACACACCAATCCCCACTACATTCCAGGAGATGAGTTCAGAGCTCTCTTGACTCCGGTTGATGGTGGAGCTGATGGGAAGGGAGATCCTTCAAGCCAGGGCAGAGACCAGCTCCAGTAATGCACACTGCACCATAATGAAGCATGCAGCATCTGATGCCAGGACAGAGTTGGAAAATCAGAAGTGCAAGACAACGCCGTTCTGTGAAGACAAGTGCGCATTTTGTTGCCCATCCTGAAGTTGAGGCGCAGTGGCTCACTGAAAAGGAAGAGAAGGCCCGGCTCACAAGAAAGGCTGCTAAGAAGGCAGCTCAAAAGTTGACCAATGAAGCAGCTCACGATGCACAAATCTCAGAGGACATATGGTCTAAGGTTTTCAATGGTGAGTCTCAATGTCTATTTACAACAATGCACTCATGTTTTACAGAACCACTTTCCTCATATAAATGCAAAAATGACCTTATCACGCTCTCTGGTGTGCTTGGACTCAAGATGTCAGGCACCGTCAATGAGCTGGTTTGCCAGCTCAAGTCCCACCTCAAAGTGCACACGGGCCTTTGTGATCAGCCTCAATTTGCTGGGCTCTTCCTTCAAGGCAGGCGGAATCGGATCGAGAGTGTTTAGTTAATTCCTGTATGCACACAGTATTACATTGTCTTTTTTCCTTGCCCCCCCCCCCCCCCAAACCTCCAATTGCAGTGATTTTACCCATCTCATCAACAATGTAAGGTTCAAACAGCGCTTCAAAGTTTTCATTACGTGTCTGGTGACTATGTGTGACTGACCAAGTGCTAGGTACCTTAAGTAAGCTGCACGGTTGGTGGGTTGGTGACAGTATAGCAAAATATAAACTAAATTTTAAGATTTTTCCCTTGAGAAATTGTAACAGAACATTGAGTTTTGTTATTCAAAATGTTACACTTTTGCCAGTCAAAAAAGGGTATTTTCTACCCAGTGTTAATATCAAATAAATGTAAGAGTATCTAAGACAAGTAAGCAAATCAAGGCAATGTCAAGTACATCAAGTTGTTGTAAGCCCACAGGAAGGCAAGTAAGTGGTCTTCACCAAGACACCTAAGCAGGCCAAGTCTGGGTAAAAGCAATGGTGGCACTAAGCATGGAATTTAAGTAAGTCATCAAAGCAATCACAAGTAGTGTATCAGGAAGCAATCTTGAAAGCATGGTGATCAACATATTTGTTGACATAGCAGCTGGAAAATGCATCAAGTGTATCTGTGAATGAAAGAGTCTTTGAAACATGTTGGGGGCCAAATACCAGAATAAGATGTGAAGCTCAAACAATCATATCAAGGTGGATGATCAAGGTAAAGGTTTCACCATTACCCAACACAATTGGCTTGACTACCCACATGCCTGTGTTATCATCTGGTGAGTTTCCCACATGTGAGAACCAATGTATGAGAGTGCAGGGATATTTGGCACTGTCATGAGAGAATAAAAAAGAAAGCCACAGGTGCATGATGTCAAGCCCTTGCATACCTTCCATGGAAGGGGCAGTGTTGACAAAGATGGTGTAAGGCAGCACTTGTATGTGCACATGGTGCAAGGGGAGCTTGTTTGCCTGAGGGGATGGTTAGACTTGGTGAGGAAAGAGGGGGGAATGTGATGGAAAGGTGAGCAAAGAGGGTGTCTTGATGGAGGGTGGCCACACACACAAGTTGGTTGAAGTGGGGGTCAAAGGGGGCTGTATTGGTTATGTGTATCTGTGCATGTTTATGTCTATGCTACTCTACAGAGTAGCTAGTGAGTTTATATACATCAAGACCAGGGCTAGGCTAAACTAGAAAAGGAAGAAGGGAGAGTCCTAAAAGCAGTAGCATGTACAAAGGGACAAGTGTGGGAGAGCAGGTATGTACTGTAAAGGGTATATGAGGTGTTACTGGTGGCAATGAGTGGGCACTAGTTCATGTGGCTGAGATGCCATGCAGGGGTGGTCAGCTGTGTCTTGAGCATTGGGAGGGCTTTTGCCTGATGAAGCAGTGGCAGGCAAGTGGGTGCAGGTGAACATGCAGGCAAGCGTGTGGGTGTGGGTGAACATGTGGGTGAGCATGCAGGTGCAGGTGTAGCATAAGTGTGCAGGTGCAGGTGAGCAGTGGCAGGCAAGATGTGTGCATTGAACATGAGAGGCAGAGGGCAAGGCAGTGTGCATGCATGACTTGTGGTGGGAGAGAGGGAGTTGTGTCACCGACTGGGGGTGGTGTTGCTCACAAATCTGTTCACGTGCGAAATAAATGCAATGAGTCGAGTGAGATGACAAGTTCTCGCGAAGTTCGGGGATCTCGGTGACAACACAGCACTGACTAGTGTGTACCATGGAGAGGGGAAATGATCAGTAAGTCTTCACATGCGGAAGACTTAGCAATACAAGAAATCTCAAGTTGAGGACTTAAGAGCTTAGGCATTTCCAGAGGTGTTATCCAGTGTATTCACAGGAGAACAAGCCTAGGGCTTATTCTCTCCTCAGAAGGTCTTATATACACAGAGTATACTACAATATCAAATAGTAGGTATGAGTTGATCAGGGTGGGCATGAGGAAGAGTCATGTTCAGGCATGAGTCAAGGGTGAATGAGTCATAGTAAATGAGTCAAGCATGAGGCTGAGTCCGGGTAGAGCTATCCTGGTTGTTGGTCTGTTCCGAATAGCCGGTTCTTGTGACATTATCCCCTTGTTAAGGTCTTTAGCCTGTGTATGGGCATATGGTTGAAGAACAGGTGTGAGTGTGAAAATGAATCTGGTCCCTAGGGACCCAAAATTGACAGTCAGATTTGCACTGACAGTGGGGGAATCTACATTGCTCTGCAAGGTGTCCTTTGTGATTGCAGAGGACACAGGTTGCTATTTGTGCACACTCGCGAGTGTCATGGTGAGGGTCTTTACACCAGGAACAGATGTTGTCAGTGCAAGGGGCAAACTGGTACCAGGGGTCCATAATGGCTTCTCTGGCATCATTCAATTCTGCATGAGTGAGTTGGGGAAAAGTTTGAAAGAGGACGTGGGGTTTGATTCTCTTGACTGCATTAGCTTGGGCCAGTTGCATCTCGGACTCCCTTAGCTCCCATATGAAATCATGAAAGGTCCTGCGCATGTCTGCTAATCTCTTAGCATAGTCTTGGACCTTCTTGATCATTTGTCATAGTGGTATACTTCTGCGGTAAGAGTCAGGTCAGCTTCAAGTCATAAGGCCTCATCGACAGCTTTAGTATGTCTGAGAGTTTCTTGAAAGAGAAATGCATCCATTTTGGTGAGCAAGGGGCAAGGGTAAGGGTCTGCACAAGCGCGGATGTGGGATGGATGGATGGGACAGCCTGGCCCATATGTGGCGAAGATGGTGGGGTATAGGGAGTCAAGATCATACATGGTGAATTGAGGAGCGGTTGTGTCATCTTTGTTTCCTGGGTCTGGGATGAGAAGGTCTCAGAACTGAGGGTCGTTCTCCATCCAGTCTTCTCCCATTACTTCGGCATCTGTCAACATGGGTGTAGGGCGGTTTGGTGGTGCGTAGGCGGGAGGGGTTTCCTCCATTTCTGGTTGTGAGGGAGTGGTTGGGTTTGTGTTGAGTATGATGTTGTTGGTTGGTGGAGGGTATTGGAGAGGGGGAGTGTTGGTTCGGGGTGGTATGGGAAGAGGTTCTGGTGAGGCAGTGATGGATCGACTGGGAGCAGGACTAGGGGTTCGGATGTGAGGGGTAGCTCTGCGTGAAGGAGATCGGTTAGCAAAGCTGCGAATGATGGTGGGAAGGGGCATGGACCAGAGCTCGGTTGCTTGGATGATCATTGCAGTGTGTCTAGCTGCTCATCTGGTTTGGATTCTAAAATTGATAGTATCAGTGGGAAGGGGGGAGGCCTCTCTGGAAGGAGGGAGAGGGACAAGAGTAGTGGTGGAAGTAGGTGAAGATGTGGGAGAGGTCATTCTTCTCTGGGGAGTGGTTTGACAAGGAGGTTGGAGTCTTTTGTGATGTCTTTGTTTTATACGTCTGGTTGTCCAGCCATAGTGGAGTAATAATTTTTTAATAGAGCTGATGCGTTGAGGTCGTGGTGGTCGACCCATGAGTCATCTGCAGAAGGGCATCCCTTCCAATGTACGAGGTATTGAATTTTATGTGTCCTTCCAAATCTTCTCGCATCTAGAATGGCTTCAATTTCATATTCTTCTTCACCCTTGATCACTGGGGGAGGTTGTGTAAAGGGGGTGCTGTACTCTTCTGTTTCTATGTATGGTAGAAGGAGGTTTGTGTGAAAAACATTGTGTATTTTCATGGAAGGAGGTAGTTCCAATTGATAGGTGACTTTGGAAATCTTCTTCTTGATTGGGAATGGTCCGTATCATTTGGGGATGAGCTTACAAGCTCCTCATGTCTTCAAGTTTTTTGCCTCTAACCAAACTAAGGTTCCTTCTTTCATTTCCAGTTTGTCTGGACCTTTAGGTTGTTGTCTTCGTTCTAGAAGTTGTTGTGCACCTTGTCTAGATTCTTCTAGTTCTAGGAGCCTGTTAGTGCTGGCTGGAACGTTGTCATCAATGAGGTTGACGTCTATTTGAGGTTTGAATCCCATGAGGAGTTCATGAGGTGACTGTCACGTGACTTCATGTTTCCAGGAGTTGTGTGTGAATTCGGCAATGGGGAGTACTTTGGACCAGTTGTGCTGTTGCTGTCCAGCCCATAGTCATAGGTATTGTTCTATCCAGGCAATCATCCTTTCTGTCTGCCCGTCCGTTTGGGGATGAAATGCTGAGGACATGTTTTGTTTGATTCCTAGGTTTTTACATAAGGCCTTAGAGAAGTTGGATGTAAATTGAGGGTCTCTGTCAGATATGATTTGTTTTGGAATTCCGAACCAAGGTACAAGGTGTTTTAGATACTCATGTGCAACACCTGTTCCATCGATAGTCTTGTTACAGGGGATGAATCTTGTTGCTTTTGAGCATCCTTGATCGACAATGGTGAGGATGCTGTCAAACCCTCCTGATTTGGGAAGGTTGGTGATTAGGTCCATTGATACGTATTGAAAGGGGCCTTGTTAAATGTGTGTGTCGATTGGAAATAGTGGGGCTTTCTTTCTGTGTACATTGGTTTTGGATTCTTGACATTTTGCGCATCCTTTGATGTAATTCTCAATGAACTGTCATAGTCTTGGTCCTTCATAGTGTTGTTTGACTAAATCCCATGTGTTAGCAATTCCAGGGTGTCCTGCTGTAGGGGAGTCATGAAATTGTTTGAGAATTTCTCGTCGTGTGTCAATTTTGTCTGGTATGTAGGTTTTTCGCAAGAGAATATTGGGGGGAAGTAGTGTGGTTTTTTGTTCTTCTATCCCCTTGTTAAGGTCTTTGCAATGAGAAAGTGTGTTGGCAATGGTATGTGTGTGTCCTGGGACATGTTCCATGGTTATGTTGAAGTCTTGCATGTATTGCATCCATCTGGTTTGTTGTGCTGTTAGTTTCTGTGGTTCTTTAAAATATGTTAAGTTTTTATGGTCTGTTCTGACGATTACTGGTTCTTTAGCTCCTAGGAAGAATGGGCATCCGCTTTTTAGACCAAAGATGACTGCTGCTAGTTCCTTGTCATGGGCATCGTAATTTCTTTCAGCATCTAATAGTGTTCTAGAGTAGAATGCTATTGGATGTAGACCGTCATCGTATTTTTGGGAGATAACAGCCCCTAGTGCAAATCCAGATGCGTCTGTGTCCAGGAAGAATTATTTTGTCCAATTTGGGGTGTAAAGCATGGGGTATCTGATGCAGGTATCTTTTAATTTGTCAAAGGCGTTCTGCTCTTTTTCTCCCCAGGACCATTGTCTGTTTTTCTTGGTTAGGTCGTTGAGTGGTTGTGCTTTTAATGAGAAGTTGGGGATGAAGTTTCTGTAAAAGTTACAAAATCCTAAGAAACTTCTAACTTCCTTTAGTGAAAGAGGTGTAGGCCATTTGCTGATTCCTTTTACTTTGATGGGGTCCATTTCTACCTTTCCATTGCCAATGATGACTCCAAGGTATTCTACCTTTCTTTTGTGGAACTGGCATTTTTCAGGTTTGAGGTATAAATTGTGCTTTTTAAGTTTAGCTAAGATGTGGTTTACTTTGTTTTTGTGCATTGTTTCATTGTCTTCTGTAGCTATGATAATGTTGTCCATGTAGATTTTTAGCCATCCTTGGGTGAGTTCTTCCTGAAAGATATCGTCCATCATAGTTTGAAAGGTTGCTGGTGAGTTTGTTAGGCCAAAGAACATTACTGTTGGTTCGAATAGTCCATTGCTAGTTTTGAAGGCAGCTTTCCATTCATCTCCATTTTTTATTCTGATATTGTTATATCCTCATCTAACATCAAATTTGGTGAACAGTGCTTTTTCAGCAAGCGCGTGTATCAGTTCTGGGATTAGGGGTAATGGGTAGATGTTAGGTATGGTCCATTGGTTAAGTTTTCTGTAGTCTTGGACCGGCCTGAATTTTCTGTCTTTCTTTTTTATGAGGAAGAACCCACTTGCATAGGGGGAGTTTGATCTTCTGATTCTTTTGAGCCATAGGTTTTGTTCCAGGAATTTTTGTTGTTCTTCTTTCTCTTTGGGAGATAAGGGGTATACTCGGCAGGTTGATCGAAGTCGGTGCGTCTGGTTTAAGGTTGATAGCATGATCCCATTTCCTTTCTCCAGGAAATCTTTCCGACTCTTTTTCCATAAAGACTTCCTTGTATTGGTGGTATTGGGTCGGGATTAATTCCTGCCAGGTTTGGTCCTTTTTATCAAGTGCGGTTTTCTGCTAATTGTTGAGCTACCATTGTCTTCCTTATTCTGGTCTGTAGCCACAATTTGTCTCCTTCCTCCCAGGTGGGGATCATTCTGACCCAGTCTGGTGTCATAGTCTGTGTTGTTAGTGTTATTCTGCCCATCATCGTTCCTTTGGACAGTCAATTCTTGGGTTCATTGCTTCCAAGAACGGATATCCTAAGATGATGGCATCTTGTCTGATGTCTGCTATGAGGAATTGATGTCTGCTCGTCTTGCCTAGTAGTTTCAATTCACATTCCACTTTTGAAGTGACCTTCCCTAGATGATTTAAGGTGCCATTGACGTTCTTAACTCTTCTTGGTGGTATCAACTCTTGGGTTTTAAGTTGGAGTTCTTTGGCTATCTTGGGGACATAAAGCATTTGGTTGCTCCGCTGTCTAACAGTGCTTGTCTTTCAGCTTTGTCTGATCCAGTGTAAATAGTAACTTTCACTTGTATTGATTTCCTAAGAGATTTGTACACTGAATCAACTTTAAGGGCCCGGGCGATAGCCAATACACTCAGGCTTTCCACAAAATCCTGCTCTTCTTCTCCCAATAAGAGCCTTAATGAAGGATTCTCTGTCCTCAACAGAGAGTGCCTTCGCTGTCCTCACCAAAGTGGTGATGGCATCTTCTTCGATAACCTCCACAATGGAGGATTCAGATGTGGTGCTGGCGTCTGTAGCACGTGCACACATCGTTTCGCGTTTTGGTTTCGTGGGACAGTCGCGAACTAGGTGTCCTCAAAGGGAGCAGTGGAAACACCTCCCTTCTTCTCGATGTTTCTGTTTCTCGGCTTTGGTAGTTGCTTTGCATGCCACGCCTGCACTAGTGTCCATGGCGTTCGGGTCGCATGGGGGAAGGTGTGGATGGTGTGGGGTTTGCATTTGATTGGTTGTTGTGGTTGTGAGTGCCCCAGTTTGAAAGGCAAGCCCAAGGGCGGTTTGTGCTTCCAGTTGGATTGTGGCCACATGCAATTGCGTGGTCTGAAAGGATTGCACGGTGGCGCATCCAGACTCGGTGATGTTTCTGTGCTGCTGCAACCCATTGGATGAATGTAATTGGGTCTCAAGGTTGAGGCAGGACTCGATGAGGCTGTGGGGGAGACTGCATGTGAAGAGACGCATTGCGGTCGGGTCATTAGTATTGATCCCAGCATGCCCGGCAAGTAGTTCAAAATTGGCAATATATTCATCGAGGTTGTCGCCTTTCATCTTGAGTTCTCAGAGGCGATCTTGGGCACGTTCCTTTTCAGCATAGTTGGTGAAGGCGTGTTTGAATTTCTGTTCCATGGCCTCCCAGGCATCCATCCCAAAAGGGATTTCTGTGGAATCGCATTGGACAATGCAAAGCCATTTGTCCATGGTTTCAATCCATCCATTGACCTTGGGGCCATCTAGCAAGGATAAGAAGTAAGCACACTTCTTAATGGGGTCCGCAGCAATCTTGGAATCGTGGTTCATCATCATAAATCTGTTAAATGCTGTGAGGAACACATGTGTGCATCCTCGATCTCCAGTGAAGGTCTTTGGTGGAATTCCTTCGAGTTTGCCATTCTCAGAACAAGGGGTGTGAGGGTCTTCTGTGGTGGGGTAGGCGTAGTCATTGGGATTGGGGCTTGGAGGGCGTTTTCTGCACCCTCTGAAGCCTTGGAACTGGGCGGCATGTGGGAGAACTTGCGCTGTTCTGGACGATGCACCTTTGATTTCTTCGGGTTGAGGTTCATCTTGAGGTGGGAAGATTTGAGTTTGAATGGTAGTTTCTTGTTCCATTGGTGTCATGTCATGAGGGGTGGGTCCGGGCATCAGAGCATGCGTCGGGGCTTTGGAACTAGGGATAGGTGCTCCGGAACAAGTCAGCCTATCCATGTCGATTCCAGGCAAGGGATTCTGAGCCAATTTAAAGGCCGGTCAAGCGACGCGTGAAGCTACCCAGTAGTCTTCGCATTTCTCGATTTCAAACCAAACTCCATAGATGTTGCCTAGTGCTACCTTAGCTCCTCTCCAGATGACATAGTAACTGGACCAGGGAGCGAAGTTGTCTCCTACTCGGAAATATTCAGTGCCATCATCGAACATTGTTGGCACTATCTTGGCGGCATCTGGGAGCAGTCTGAAGGGACATTCCAGAGCTGCCAGGGCTTCCTTTGTTGGCATAGGCTCTCCTTTGAGCCTCCAGTCTCTAGCCATGGTGGACATGTTTAGAGAAATCGATGTATTTGGTGCAAGTGAGCATTCGGGGTTGAGGGTTCGAGAGAACGGAGGCTTGTTCTAATGTCACCGACTGGGGGCAGTGTTGCTGACAAATCTGTTCATGTGCGAAATAAACGCAACGAGTTGAGCGAGACAACAAGTTCTCACGAAGTTTGGGGATCTTGGTGACAACACAGCACTGACTAGTGTGTACCACAGAGAGGGGAAATGATTGGTAAGTCTTCACATCTGGAAGACTTAGCGATACAAGAAATCTCAAGTTGAGGACTTAAGAGCTTAGGCATTTCCAGAGGTGTTATCCAGTGTATTCACAGGAGAACAAGCCTAGGGCTTATTCTCTCCTCAGAAGGTCTTATATACACAGAGTATACTACAATATCAAATAGTAGGTATGAGTCGATCAGGGTGAGCATGAGGAAGAGTCATGTTCAGGCATGAGTCAAGGGTGAACGAGCCATAGTAAACAAGTCAAGCATGAGGCTGAGTCCAGGTAGGGCTATCCCGGTTGCCGGTCCATTCCAAATAGCTGGTTCTTGTGACAAGTTGTGTGTGTGTGTCCCTGTCTTTGACTGCTGGCTGGTTTCTCATGGTGGGTGGCAGCACAAAAAGAAAGAAGAAAAAAGGGAAAATGCATGCACACAAACATGCGATAATTGCACACATGGGAAAGCACACATTTCTTGCCATCCAGGTCAAGTGAGGGGATTGTATCATTGAGTGTGGAGGGGGAAGGGGTGGACATTGTGGGGGAAGATATCATTGATGCCGGCAAAGGTGCTGCTGCCATTGGGCAGGGGAATTGGCCAGTTGCATGTCCTTCAGTCAGAAGCGGGTGTTAGATAGAAAGAGAAAAGGAAAAACACATGCACGCATGCACACACTGGTAAAAGATAGCCAGCTGGAACTGGGAGGGGCATGCACACATGCATGGTTGCCACATGGATATGGATATGGCATGGGAGAATAAAAACAAAAAGGCACAGGGAATCGTGCAAAAATCATGCACACAGGATGCACAGTTGTGTGCCAATGGGGTTTCAAGTGTGGGGTTGGTCTCAAGCATGTAGAGGGAGGTTTGAGGAGAGGAAGGAGGAAATAAGAGAAAAAAAAAAAAGAAAAACGCATGTGCAAGATCAACACTGACAGGAAATGCGATACAGCATGGTAAGCAGGTGAGCGAGAGGCTCACTCCTCACTGAGCTGGAACTGGTGCACCGAGAGTTTGTGGTTGCACCGATTTTTCATGGCTATTGGGTGAAGACCAAATCATTCTGGCCCTCAGCTGTTGTATTTTGCAGAACAGGGGCAGAAAAGACAAAAAGAGAAAAAATGCGCTGCTGTTGCATGAATGTGCCCAGAGACATTACCTGGTCAGGGCGCTGGGAAAAGTCATGGTGGCTGCTTGTGCCATTCAGTGGTCATGGCCATTGGGTCATGGTTGTACATAGTGAAAGCATGACTGCCTGTTGCTGTGAGGAGATGTTAGAAAGAGTGAGTGAAAAGGAAAGAAAAAAAAAGAAAGGAAGCTCACTGGGTTTGGTCCTGGCTGTGCTGTCCCCGGTCAGGGTGGGGGAGCAGGGTAGAGGAGAAGGGAGGGGAGAGGAGAGGACCGTACCTTTCCTCCTGGTGCCGGGTGTTGCTTTGATCAGCGTTTGCAAAGGCAATGATGATCACATGGCGTGTGCTGGCATAATGGAGGCAGCAAGTGAGTGGCATTGGGCAGGGCTATTCGGCCTTCGTGGTGTGTTGATTTGTTGGGAGGGTGCAGGCGATGGCACAGCATGCATTGAGGGTGAGATTATGGTGGGGGAGTGGTGTTGGGCTGGACCATTCACCTTCATGTGCATTGGTTGTCAGGAGAACACACACGCGAAGGTGATCACAGTCATGTGGCATGTGTTGGCAAGATGATGGAGGTGGCAAGGGAGTGGCATTGGTGGGGCCATTCAGCTTTTGTATGGTGTGTCGAACTTGCATACAAATGAAAGAAAAAGAGAAAAAAGAAACATGCACACACACAGTTTAATGCAGGATAATAGTGCTCACGTGAAAACATGCATATCTTGTCATCCAGGTCTAATGTGGGGATTGTACGATCAAGTCTGGAGGGAGCCTGGAGCACTTGAGGAGAGGGGGGTGGGCATGAGAGAGAGCTCATAAAAATGAAAGGAAAAATGCACTTGGTCACTGCGATGTGTGAAAATCACGCACGCAGGAGAGAAGGCAATGGAAATAAATAGGAAAAAAAAACATGCAGAGCTCAATGCATGAAAATTGCATCGCACACCATCAGGTCTTTGAATATAGAGTGGATTAGAAAGACCCAAAAGCAAGAAAAGAGGAAAGGAAGGGAAAATTTTAATGAAAAACGCATGTGCTTGTGCAGAGAAACAGGCCAGTGATATTTGAGGGACCTTGTGTGTCATGGACAGAAGCTGCTTGAAGAGTTTTGTGGATTGGGGCTGGGTTGTTGGCCTTGCAGGAAGTGGGGGAGGGGGAGATGAAGAAGGAGGGAGAGAAGGGAGAAGCAAAAGTCTGGGTGATCTGCATGCAAAGACCACTACTTGTCAGTGTGGGCAGATGTTGCACAGTCTCTGGGCCAGGGAAATGAAACAGGTCACGTGCCCTAGCCAACTAAACATTATAATAAATGAAAAGAAAACAGAAGAAAGGAAAAGGAAGCTCACTGGGGGTGGTGCCAAACAAAAACTATTGTTGCTGGTTGACACTGGGCTGGCCAGGACCATGTAAGGGATTTGGAAACCAGGAGAATGGCCTTTCATGGGCCTGCAAATGGCTGTGTACATGCACACCATGCAACCTAGACCTGGAAGACATGGTTAGCACAGTGCAAAGTAAAAGAGAGGAAAAAGATAAAAGTGAAAAAAAATGCACCAACACTCATAGTCTCGCCAGCATCTTGACAGCAGCATCATCACTGTGGTCCTGGTCATGCTGTTGCTGAGCACAGGTTAGAGAGAAGAGAGAAAGAAAGAAGAAAAAAAAGAAAAAGAAAAGAGTGCATGGGTTTTGTGATTGCACAGAATTGTTTTCATGGCCGTTGGGTGCTCTTGTGGTCTTGGACTGAGGTCACTTGCAGGGCAGAGGGTGCATGGGAGGTCAAGAAAGTGGGAGAGAAAGGGAATAGAAAAATTTGTGAGAAACAAATGGATGTGCACATGGGAAAAGGCACATTTGAGGTCACAGACAGAATCTGCTTGAAGAACCATCTGGCATGGGACAATTGGTTGTTCATCTTGCAGGAAGTGGGGTGGGAAGGGCAGGAAAAAGGGAAAGAGAGAGAGAAAGCAAGAGAAAAGAGCACTTGGGGTACATACACGAATGTACGAGTGGTCACACACGAAAAATGCTGCTTGCAAAGCGGGCAGACTTTGCACAGTGTTCAGGGCCAGAGAAAGACACAAAGTAGAGCTGAGGAGGCAGAGAGAAAAACAAAAGAAAGGACAAAAAAGCACAAAATGGGTGTCACACTCATTGACAACTCCTCAGCATTCTGACCCCTGTGTCATTGCCATGGCACTGGCCATTCTCTTCCTGTGAGAACAGGTTAAAAAGAGCAAGAAAAAAGAAAAAAAGAAAAAAAAAACGCACTGGGTTTGTGGTTGAACAGGATTGTTTCATGGCCATTGGGTGTTCTTGTGGTCTTGGCCTGGAGTCGTGACGCGCACTGGAGGAGCATGCAAAACAGAGGGCATTCAAGTGCAAAGAAATGCAAGAGGATGGGAGAGCAAGAGAAACCTTTGCTAGGGTAGACGTGCCATTGTCATGGCCATGGGAATGTCACCGTCATGGCAGCCAGATTGTCACAGTGGCCATGGGCCATGCTCACGATTTGTGGCCATCA
The DNA here is from genome assembly GCA_025769875.1 of Russula earlei. NCBI lineage: Eukaryota > Fungi > Basidiomycota > Agaricomycetes > Russulales > Russulaceae > Russula > Russula earlei. The sequence continues at coordinate 45,047 of JAGFNK010000258.1, read as the reverse complement.
CAAGGTCATTATATCCATGCCCAAGTCATCATCATCATCGCCACTGCAGGTAAATGGGGGCCAGTGGGTGGGAGAGCTTCGCCAGAGTAGACTGCCACTGTCACAGCCATGAGCACATCACCATCACGGCGGCCAGATCATCACAGTGGCCATGGGCCATGCTCAAGATTTGTGACCATCATGAGGGCACCATGGTCATGCCCAATACATCGTCATTGTCACCACAGCAGTGTGACACAGGAGGAAAGGGAAATGGGTGCCAGTGGGTGGAAGCAGATTGAAGAAGTGCTTGTCATGGGCCTGCTTGGAAAATGGGTGATGGGAATGAGAGGGGTGAGAGGATAGCCTGGCTAAAAGTTGTGCCAGAATGAGTAGACTGCCCATATTTAACCTTTTTTGTCACATTTTTCATGCTCTACTAAAGTCATTACTTATGTGATATAATTTGTTGCCACAACAGAACCTACTCAGCACTTGGAATATTTCACTTTTATTGTCCACTGAGTTGACTATAAGCAGACTTGACTTATCCCTTCCTGCCCATTGTGTGTCAGAGCTATTATCTCATAAGCCTCTGATTGTCCATATTGAAAAAGACTAAAAGTTTAAATGTATGTTTTATGACCTCAGATGCAAGCCATGACAGCAATGTCTTAATGACACCACCAAGTGCCCAAGATCCAAGCTTAATGCTGCAGCCAAATGCCACAATGGTGAAGAGTACTTTACATCAGTACCAAAAACTTTTTACTACCTCATAAAAGATATGATGCACATCTACAAATAGCATACCAACTAGTATGTAAAAAGGGGGGTCCAAAATGAGGCAACAAATGTATCAGACTGTGTCCTGTTCTCAAAGTCCCCTAGCACACCCTCTGCCTAACCAGTGCTCCTGCATGCCAATTGCCACACCCTTGGACCTTTACTTCCATTTTCTTATCACAATGTCATGGTGGCTATGTGTTACAGTAAGGGGGGTAAGGTTGGAGCAGTTTGTAACACTCTACATGTGTAGGGATGAATGGGTAGGTCAAACCAGGGCAGTCCTTCTTGCTGTGATGTAAGAACATAATTGTTCAGGGTCATATTATGTCCAAGAGGATTCACCCTCCCTTGATCTGTTATCTGATGTTATGTCACAGGTGGTAAGGGAATGGTGGTGCTCTAAATCCTAACCTTGACCAACCAACCATAACCCAAACTCTCCTTGCCACAGTAATACCCTCCACACCCTTACATAACCAATCCTTCCCTCATCCAACTCAACTTCACAATCTTGCATGCTCACCTGTTCATGTACACATGACTCATACTTGGGCCATTATAAATAGGCACAGTTCTAAGGCACTCATTTATCCACTTTAACAGTCAATAAAATTGAGAGCCTCTGCCATTGTAAGTGTTGTATGCTTGTCCTCAGCTCTACAGCCCTTTTTGTGTCTACTGTAGTGTGCCAGGTCAGGGCACGCGGAGTTCAGTGGGCTTGATCCAAGGGTGGGTACGGACAGAGAAGAACAGAGGGGAGCAAGCACCTTGCATGCAGATGTTTGGCTTCTTGGCTTTTGCAGGCAGACTGATGTGAGTGGCACAAAAGAGAATCTTGTATTCCTTGAGTCCAAAGAGTAGCTAAGAGGTTTATATACAGAGAGGCAAGAGGCATGATGAAAGGGAATCTAGACTAAGAGATGATGAAAGAAAGGGGGCATGGGAATAACTTGAAGACGACGTGTCGTGGGTGCCACTTACAGTGCACATGATTTCGTGCTCAGCCGGATCACATACCTTACACTACTTGTCCCTGCTTTGACACTGCACCATTATCTACATCATCCACTGATCTGCCGACTCCTGTCACCACCCCTCCCCCTTCTTGCACAAGGGCCTTCTGTCAAAGCCTTCCCACAGCTCCCAAGTCACTCACCATAAGTTTGTCTCACCACTTGTTGCAGTTGATCTTGCTCCCTCTCACATCTGTCTTGCGCCTTTGCCTTAGTGTTTGCCACCCCCTTCTAATGCAACTCCTCGTGACCCCAGCCTGCCTCCCTATCTCCTAATTGTCCACAACTTCCCCTTGGGTCTACTTGCCCAATGTCCACAATGTGAAGAAAATCATACTCTTCACATGTCGGGACTCACTGTTGAACAATCCAGTTCAAGAGTGAGGGATAAGCTCGAAGATGAGTTGATAGATGTCCAAGATGGCATGGGCAAGAAGTAGAATCCAAAGCAGTACCAAATACCAAAGAGGTATGGTTACTGGTAGAGTCAAGCAGGTATGCAGGGAACAGGCCAGAATGGTCACAAGGGGATGGTCCTTAAAGGAGTATCCCAGGGATAGAGAGTGCTGTAAACAAATGGACAGTCTGAAGACTGTCCGCTACTTTATTGAGTGCTTATATACTACAAGAGGATTGCTAAATAGGGAACAAGTCTTAACCTTGTTATCAAGCACAATAGGCAGATGAGTAAGAAGTCGGAGTGTGCTTACTGAGCATGCTCAGTCATGCTCAGTAAGCCGCTGAGTAAGAAGGCTCATCCTGATGAGTAAGAGTCTTTACTGTCCACATGTTTACTTCTTTAGTACACGTGCAAAACACCTGATTCATTTCCTGTTAGTTAGTTTAGGGCTGGTCATTTGGGGACTTGTAGTTTGGTGCAAGGAATAGAGTTGCTTATAAGGCCCCTTATAAGTTCCATTAGGGTCCTTAGAGTCAACCCTAATACTTATATTAAGGTCCTTAGTATTGTTTCATAGTTCATTCTAAGGTTATTAGAGTTAGTCTAATAACACATTGTAGGGCTGTTAGTGTCTTGTTAGTGCCTCTTGTGGAGCACTCAGAGTTGTCCTAAAGGGTCTTAAGAGAAGCTATAATGCTGTCCTTTATTGCTAAAAGGGTTGCCATTAAGTGGGGCTTGTTGTATGTCAATTGTGCTGAGAATTGCTTGCGCAACAATGCGCGCACAATATTGTGGACACCTCTACTCACCCCTTTTGTCTGTGTGAACAGGGTGACACCATAGAGGCTGGATTTCCTTTCATAAGGAAGGGTCCTTCAAGGACCCTCTCCGGGAAATGGTTCATGACATCACCCGGTTAACCAGCTCCGCTCAGCCAGTGCACATGTATGCACACACTCCAGCTCCATCCATCCAAGCCTAGCCCAGTTAACAGGGATCCAGACAACACTAACAATGGTTTATGCAATCTTATTTATTGTGAATTACATCCATAAATTACAAAAGATTACAAAGACTATGGAGGCAGCAGGTAAGGGAGGCAGGGCACAATGCACATCGTCTGTCTCTCAATCAAGAGTAGGGCAAAGGAGAAGTGATAAAAAAAAGGGAAAACAAAACAAAGAGTACCTTCTCTCCTGGTGCCAGGTGTTCCTTTGGTTGGTGATGTGAGAGGATCTGGCAGTGGTGGACGTGTGTTCACGGATGGATGATAGGTGGATGGTGAGAGCAGTGGGGCCTTCTTGGTGGGTTTTGTACAGAACACACCCTCATGTGGGGGCGGTGAAGGGAGATGGGTCCTCACTGGGAGTGGATTTATCCAAGTGACGGGTAAGGAGGGAGGGCTTGACATAATGTGCAGGGGTGGTGGCAGGCACGCTCGAGAGCAATCCAAATGGAAGGAGAGAAGAAAATGCACAGGATAATGGAAAGGAGAGGGGAGAGTGGATGAGAGAGAACGTGCGAGAACGCGAGAATGTTGCGCATGCGGGAAGCACAGTTGTGTGCCATTCGGGGTTCTTACAAAAATGGTTTTTTCCATTCGAAAATTACGAGGAACATGATAGTGAATCGGTTTCGATTCTTTATAAGAGGCCTTGCTTGAGGCCCGTATTCATGGTGCCATGTTGCCCGTCGATCGCATCCGGATCGTTGTACCTGATGAGTGATGACTCAGATCGGATCTCCTCAACGCTACATAGCGGACAGACACCACGGCATTAACTTTTCTTTCTCTGATAAAAATGCCTTGATAGTTTACTCTACCCTTTGCGTTCTTGCGAGCCCCACCCCTACTTCCCTGATACCGAGATTACGCTGGATTCAAGACTTGCGTGATCGTCCCCATCTTTTGTGATTGCGCCTGCCCCATCAACTCGAGCGCTCTTGCCAGTGAACCGGAGAGGGTGGCGCCACCAGGTCCCAAGCAAGCTAAAGGAGGATGGCACTTGGAGCTCAACGCCCTCTGTTTCGGCCGGAACTTGAAATTGATAACGGATGTCCACCTACACGACTGTCATACAGTAGGTGCGATCCCCAAAATTTCAGCGTCGACTTATCGCCCATCAATACAGGTGGCACTTGCCTGGACTTCCTTTCCCATTCATAGTTAGTGTCAACCGTGATTGTTGGCATTAATTATGGCATCATTGCGACTTGTTCCACAATCAATGACGAAGGCAACCTTTTTTGGATTCATTCCTCCTGTGCCATGTGGGATATGCAATGCTTCGACTTCGACCTGGGCACCCGGACGCATGGCTCCATAAACTTGCGCGTTCCATGGTCACGCCGGGTAAATCATCGTATTTCCGCCCTGGAACCACGACCGCCGTTCTTGTCTCACCAAATCACCCCTCTTCCTAGCAATAGTATCTTCATTTCACCATCGGGACAAATACTCCAAGTCCCCGTCATCTGTGCCAAAGCAGACCAATCATTTTTGAGGGCTGTCTACCCTCCGTTCATTAACAATCAATTAACATTAGATCATGTCTGCCCCTTCTTCTATCCCTTCGAACGTCGAAGGAATGTAAGGACTATTTTCATATCCCCATGCATGCCAGTCGACCTGACCCTTTTCTTCAGAGCTGCCCCTCAGGTAAGTTGGAATGTCTGCATGTTATCCTCGGGCCCTTCAAGTTATGCCTTCTGCGCCCATCGCTTCTAGGGGGGGGGGCTTTTCAACTGGTGCTTATATGGGGTTCTGCTTGTCCGATGTTGTAAGCCTTGTAGTCCTCTCACCTCGTGATCATGGTCACGTTGTTTATGGGACCATAAAGACGTATACAGCTACAGTTTCCCTCAAGACAATCGGCACGTAAAGTCCTCCACTTCCATCTCTGCTCTTGAGTGTTCCTACGCAGTGGGCGCAATATTTCCCTTGAAACTGTACAAACGGTGCTCAGCGGGGCGGACGTCTTTTACTGGTTCATTCTGGCTATGGTAGTTCGGTTCTCCCTTTGCATCGTCCTTCCATGTGCCGATCATTGAACCCTGATTTCCTTGGTCGTCGAATTTTCCTTTGCTTATCGAATCTGGTACTCTGTGCTAAGCAAGCCAGGTGGTTTTGTTTACTCATCTGTCTGGTGAGTCGATCGCAAATATCCCATGTTAGGATGCGTTTGTCCTCGAAGTGCTCCATTGTGAACGCAGCTGCGGCATTCCTGGTGGAATTTATGTAATTGTTGTTGTCCTGACTTGTTTGTGCTCTGACTTATTGGCACTGCCGTGGGCGCATGTCCATGAAAGGTATCTCACAGGTGGAAAGCTCAAAGACATTGCAATTGTATGAACGGTGTCCATTTGAGCTCCCCATTTGATCAAACTGATGGGGGGTTCATTAAGATGGGGATGATAGTGTTGAATTGCACAGTGATAAGGTAGATTAGATTGTAATAGATCTAATAAAACTTTATTCAGTCTCTGTGAGACAAAACTGTTGTGTCATATTTACCTAATAAAACTTTACTACAATGCATAATCAGCTACTGATAAGATCGTGAGATAGTAAGTACTTACTTCAGTTTCTGTGAGATGAAACTGAAGTATCTACTGTATGTACAACACTCTTAAGTATCTGAGAGCATCCCTAATTATTTTCTCTGTAGTAACTATCAAATTGTTTTCACAATCACTTTGTGCTAGCTACCGATTGTCTTAGATCACACTATCAATTTGCTATTGTATGCGTTGCAGCAACTGAGCTGAAACACTTATGTGGTCCAGGCCTGTGGGCCGCCCGGACAGTTTGGGCCAATGCATCAATGCCTCAGCTACTCTTTATCTCAACATCCCCCTGTGATCTAGACAGTCAGTAGATTAGATCAGATGAGACCTAACCCAGTGACAAAGGAGTGCATTCATGTGTGGCGTGCATGCATCTTGGTAGACCATCAGCAAGTGGGTGAGTCGATAAGACTGTGAGTCGAGAGACTCCAAAAGGAAAGGTGAACACCTGTGGATGCAGAGTCAAGAGACTACAAGGAAAGGGTGTGAATGCAGTCAAGAGACTGCCTGTAGAGTGTTCAGATCTGGACATAGGGGAGGCTGCTGTTAAAACATTAATATATTGCCTAGTTGCCATAGGTGTTGCTTTTCCAGAGTGCTTGATCAAATGGATTTCCATGTTGGAACAGAGCAGAATGCGGAAGTGGAATGGAGGTCTGCCATCCCAAGGTAAGACCTCTGAGATTAGAGAAGCAGAGTGGAATCCGCCATCCCAAAGAGATCTGAGATGTGCCTTGATTGATTGATGTCTGTGTTAGCTGAGCAATCACATGTAACACAGATCCCAAGGTATGACACAATCTCACCTAGATCTGTCAACTCATAGTGCATAGACAAAGATAGATATTGTGCCCATAGATGTGAGCATCGAGACTGCGAGGGTTGCCTAAGATAATGATGTCATTGGCAGAGAGGATGTGAAGCAAAATAAATGATAGTGAATGATAGTGGAAAATAAATGACAGTGGATCCCCCCACATCTTGGTGATGACATATGTTCGCATGAGAATGCATGCGCATGAAGCCAAGATAAGTGCCTGGTGCATATGAGCATGAAGCCTGCATGAGAATGTGTGCATGTGAACACAAGTCACTAGGGACTCCATGAGAACATAAGTCCCATGTATGACAGGCCTGTGTAAGACCACGAAGTGTTTTTGGTGTGATGAAACCTTGCAATTGCTCCAAACAGTTCTAATCTTCATCACCCAGTGAGCTGATAATGAATGTCAACAAGACGTCCTTGGATCTCCTGATCCAAATGCTAGCGCGGCCAACGCTGAACAAGAGTTGCTAAGACTTGGACCTGGCTACTGGTGATAAGGTGTCATCAATGTCAATGCCTTGTAAATTGGGTGAACCCCTGTGCAAGTGAAACGTGTGCGAAATCTCCAAGATTTGCATGCTGCACACCCATTCCAATAAGATCGGCAAGATCCCAGGGACCATTTTTCGCAAGCACGCTGATCACGTATGGATACGCAACTTGCCACTCATTGGCAAAATCCAATAAAGTGCCTTCCTGATATGTAGCCCAGTGATCATTTCCGCATAGCCAAGCTGTATGTGATAAGCACCCTCTCAGATCTGTGTGTGTGCAGTCCCTCCGAGACATTTGGAATGCGAATGTGAATAAGACCCAAGATGTGTAACTGAGAGTGGATGTGGTGGACCAATGAATTGTCCTAATAATGCTAAGTGAGGATGGCATAAACAGTATGGCAGAATGCATGCAACTGGCTGTATAGGTGGGGTAAGGTATAGTGAGTGTGGTGTGAGGGAATCTAATGGGGTTTCCAGAGGCACAGGATGAAGTGCCGATGATCCAGTTCATGTGAAATTAAGGCAGAGAATGTCACCGGTCCTGTAAGGACCAAGAGTTGTGCAGGTGGAGCAGTGTCTGTAACATGCCCCCTGGCTATGCAGTATGTGCTTGTCGCATGATGAGATCGCAATGGTCAGGCATGTAGACATACGCCCTACATCTAAAGAAGGTGGAATTGTGAGACGACTGGAGTCAGTCCATCCGTTCACAGTGTATGAAGTGTGCATGCACAGAGAATGTGTGATGGAGTCTGATCATTAGTATGGATGGCAGCTTTAGTACTAAGCTCCAGAACCCGAGAGTGAGACCAGCACCATGCAACTTTTGAATGCGTGTTGTCTTCAAGGGTCTGATTCCATCTTTCAGCATTCTATTCTCCTGTGGTAAATCTGGCATTGTTAATCTATGTATGATCCCTCATTGAACTGATAAGTATGTGAGCATGCATTGCCTCAATAGCTAGCGCCTTGTATTGGTCTCACGTGCAGCAGATGGGCTAAGGTACTGTAGATAGTCTGTAGCTGAGGATCCAATTGCTCAGGGGAAGCCCAGAAAAGAAGTGTTCTGTTGCCAAGTGTATACTCTGGACAGGATAACTGATCACAATCCATAAAGCCAAGCGAGATCCAGGTACCGGAATCACAGTAATAGATTAACATATGTGTGGACATATGCCTCATGCGCTGATGCTGGATGTGGAATGATAGGACACTTCTTTGTGTGTGTAGAGCTGGAGTTATGAAGTCAATAAACAATAGATTATTTTCCAGATAGCTGTGTGCAATTTTCCAATCTTTGATGTGTAAATTTGACCACCCCTCTTGAGTGTATGTGATGTATCCCTCATTCCGAAGTAGGGTGTGCACTGTGTAGTTGCATGCATTGGCCTTTGGTACATGTAGAATGTCTATGAGGGTTAATAAGGATATCTCCAAGGCCTTCCGGCCAGCAGGACAGATGCAGATCCAGTCCTAATCTGTCTGATGACTGTATAACCTCCCAGAGTAATAGATCTGGAGGCCGGAGCGCAAATAATGAAGTCGGGGGTCTGGAACAGACTAATATGATGAGGAGCTCCGTAGTTGATCAAGATCTAGCCACCGTGTAAAGGGAAACCCAGAATTCATATTCATTGGATGTTTGACACCTCAGTGATAGTAGCAGTAGTGCCAACTATGTGCATGCTGACGTTCCTGTCAGTGCTTTTGTATTTGTTGCCTTCTCCTTCTGGTAGTCCAGACTGCATGCCCAAGTTTATTGCAATAGCAGCATTGTATCTTGGATGCCACATTGTGTGTCTTTACCAGAATGACTGTATTTTGTGAGGCAGAGAGGCTGGCCTGACAACCATCTTCATTACCGATCCATACCTGGATCATGTGGGGAAAGGTCCATCAGAGAGCCAGAGGCTAGAATTTGTTGACACAACAGCCGAGTAAGCATCGGGTAACGTTTAGATAAGAATAGAGGTGAAATGGAGATTCGATATGAATAAATGGTTATATTGGAGAGTGATCCATGCATCATTTGTTGCAATTTGTTGTGATCTACCCCTCTTTCGGTTTATCCCTGTTTCACTTCTTATTGTTCCCTACTTCTACCCTCGTCCCCTTGGTTACCGTTTCATCCCTTGATATTGATGACCCCTTATTGTGTTTCACCTGTTGTGTTTCATCTATTGTGTTTCACCTATTATCAAGTTACTTTTGCCATTGGCTGTTGGATATACAATCTGTCATATAGATTAATCCACTTCACTGTACCCAAGGCTAGGTAGCTCAGTGGTTAGAGCACCTGGTATATATCCGGGAGGTCCTGGGTTCAATCCCCAGTCTGGCCATTTTCTTAATTGCACCAGGATATAGGGAATCATGTGAGCGCATGTCAACCCCCTCCTCTGAGGTCCCCAGGTTGGGTCACATAGTGTTGAACCCACAAGTCGGACCCAAGAGGGTGGCAATGACTAAGCACCTCCTCTGAGGTCCCTCTATCTGTGGTTGCATTTCACAACATTGGCTCACCTTTTATCTATTGTTCTGCATATAGTACTGTATAGCCTCGCTACATACAGTATTTAAGCGCCTGTAGAAGCTGGGGAATGCCCCAAGCTTAGCTTTGTCCTATGTCCTGTCGCATCCCTTGCCCTGTATACTCTCTCAATCACAACTTGCTTGTGCTGGCCTATACTCTGCTTGACCTGAGCACACCTCAAGGAACCCTTGTGTTCCTCTTCCTCCTCTGCCTCTCTCTCATCGTCCTCCTCTTCTGTGAAACCAGGAGATTGACTCTGTCTGCGGACTGAGTCATTGTCTGACTCAGCCTTGAGGCGCTAAACCCTTGATCTGGTCTCTTTGAGCCGGCCCCCATTGAACCCTTGAACCAAGTCACAGGGACTTGGCCCCACTGAACCTTGAGCTAATGCTCTTACGGCCGCAATGCCATAACACAATTGCAGGAACATCTGATATGTGTTGTTTAATGTCTAGGAATGTGCATGTAAGGGATGTCCATGTGTAGAATGCTTGACATTGATCTGACACTGCTGTATGCATGTTTGAGTTCCTCCCACTTGAGCTTGCAAGTATACAATTTGGAGTCATTTTTGTTACTGCCAATGTGACCATCTGAATGTATATTTCAAGAGCATGTGCATCTAAAAGAGTTCTCCCTCAGCGTCCTAAGAAGTATTGCTGGAGGGGCTATCATCTGTGACTGTAATGTGATGCGCAATGGGGTAATGGCCAGTAAGCAAGATGACCAAGCAAGTGATCGAGATTGAGGAGGGAACGTAAACATTAGGCAAGGGTGCCATGTGATTCAACTAGGTAAATGGGGTGATAAACCCAATCTGGGCAAGTGGAGCAAATATGTGTGCCAGATATTAGAAATCCGATCAGTACCCCTGACATGTGGGTCAAAACTTCGATCCAAGTACCAAAAGTGTGCGGTGTCGTTCTGATGAACAGTGGCTCATGAAGGGGAGAGAATGTTTCAATAGACTGTGTGAGCTTGTATGTGGATTTCTGTCTTGGGAATTTACTAGTGGTCAGGGCCCATAACCTGTTGAATCACACAGTGATAAGGTAGATTAGATCATAATAGATCTAATAAAACTTTATTCAGTTTCTGTGAGACAAAACTGCTTGTGTCATATTTACCTAATAAAACTTTACTACAACGTGTAATCAGCTACTGATAAGATTGTGAGATAGTAAGTACTTACTTCAGTTTCTGTGAGACAAAACTGAAGTATCTACTGTATGTACAATGCTCTTATGTATCTGAGAGTGTCCCTAATTATTTTATCTGTAGTAACTATCAAATTGTTTTCATGATCACTTTGTGCTAGCTGCCAATTGTCTTAGATCACACTATCAATTTGCAGCAACTGAGCTGAAACACTTATGTGGTCTGGGCCTATGGGCCGCCTGGACAGTTTGGGCCAACGCATCAACGCCTTGGCTACTCTTTATCTCAACAGATAGGGGATGCTGCAGCTGACACTGTCATCGCCTCTGCAATGCTTCACTACCTAATCATTTGTTTGCTTAGCAGTTGGACCAAGCAGAGCTGATTCTGGCCCCCAAAACCACAGTTGACAAAAAGGCGTAAAGAGATGGCTGGCATTTTTAGTAGCAATGTCCTTGTGAAAATTGTGAGATTAACCATTGAGACCAACTTGTTGACGAGTACATATACCCTTCATGTTCAGCCACCGCTCTGACACATATAGCAGAATGGTTTCTCATCTTATGGTTCATATTTCCTGTGAGCAACCCCATCATGGCACTCAGCTTCATAGTCAAGGTAATTTTAAGCAGAACCAGGTCTGGTGCACTTGCCCGTAAGTTACCAATTCATCTCATTTTCTCATGTCCTCAACCAGTTGCCCCTGGGCTGCCAATCTTCAACCACGCAGAATGGTAGTCTCGGTTCCAGACGTTCTATCTCGGACAGGAGAATCTGAGTGAGGTTGAATTGGAGTGCGAAAAATAGATGAACAAGCAAAGCTGGAGCTGTGGAAGTCGCAGCGTCGCAGCGCAGCATATTACATGAGCCTGAGTTTGAGCCTCCGCTCTGTGACTCAGTGTGACTGAGGTGTACCCAACGTGTGCCATCGCTCCTCTGGTAAACCTGCCTAACTCTTGTCACTCATTGTTTCTATCTATATTTACTAATTCCCCCTTGTTATGGTTCTGTCCCTGAGATCAATTGGACTGCTGGTAATGGGAAACTCATCTGGTGGCAGACATGAAGAGATGATTGGATAATTGCACAAAAGTCATGCTCTAGTGAGGGTGACAGCAGAGACTCAAATTCATGCTCATATAATAGCTGCCTGTGATGCTGCAACTTCCACAGCTCCAGCTTTGAACAAGACTACTAACACTGCCATGATGTTCGGACAGGTACCCTGGTTCGGACAGTCACACAATGTCACGGACTTGTTTATAACTCTGCCGAGCCAATGTAACTCCGCTTGGCAAGTGCTAAATGTGTGTGATGCACGCTACACAGTTGTACCAATTGTATGTACATTAGATATCAATTAGATGGCCTCTAAGTGTGATAAGATTCAATCAAATGGGTGATTTTGTAAAGTTATGACAAAACAAGGGGCTGAACGTCATTAAAATGTTTCCTGATTAGAATCAAGATTGAGATTTGGAACTGGCCCAGGAAGATGCAGCCCAGAATGATAAGACACATATGTGGGGTACTTCTGGGCGTAATTGAGCTGAACACCGGACGAACTTGAGGCCACATTTGCATCAGGAGGCTGTAAATGAGTTAGGGAGGGTCCCACACAAGATTCCCTGTCTGATGGTGCCTTAGTAATGCTTGTGTCTCGAGTGGTGTGATGTGATGATCAAGTGAATAACCCAGAAAACCGTGGATTGATCTGAAGATCTGGGTGTTGATCAAAGTGGTCCTTGATGTGAGATAGTATTTCTGCATTTGTCCCTTTATCTGACAGTCTGAGAGCAAGGGCAAGTGCTCAGAGATCATCCTTCTTATAAGAAGCCAGCCGTCCTTTGAATGATTGGTTTGAAGCATCATGCACAACCTGAAGTTCATGTTGTGCCTGCTCAGCCTCTCGTTTCTGGTGCTTCTCAGCAGCAATGTGTTTGCATTCAGTTCTGTTAAGATTCTCTTGATTCTCCGGCTGTCATCTGTTTCCGCTGACTCATCTGTGATTACTTATGTGTCTGCTTATCGATCTTGCTTACTGATTGCTTACTGATTGCTTACTGATTGCTTACTGATTCATGACAGATACTAGGAAAGAATGACTCACGCATGAGTCATTTCTAACATTCTGAATTGCGCTTTCTGTATTTGGATACTACTGGTTCTCAGCTATGTGCACCTCGAGTTTCATACGAATCGAATCAGCAGTTATCGAGATATCGTATAAATAGTCTGTGGTACCAAGAAGTCGAGCCTTACGCTCGACTTACTCTTTTAACAAGACAACCATCTTGTCAACCAATCTAAACAAAGTTATAGTGCAGACTCTAAACTGAAAGAGGTCCCTCTCTTTTCTACATTCAATCTTCCTGAGATAATATCAAAGGGTTCGAAGTCTAGTGCTTGAACTATATCAAGCAACTCTTTCACTAAAGAGTCGGTACTAAGATCCGTCAGATCTTAACAAGTTCTTTCAGCATCCTCCTTCTCAAATTCAGCACGGAGTCCTCTTGATGTTACAAAGCATGCCTTGATCTTTGTTGACCCATGCTGCTTCCTTTTCTGTACATTGTCCAGCTGCACCCTGACAATCTGCAGCTCTTGGTTGATTGAGGTGCAGTGTGCATTTGCTGCACTAAGCTGGGAGATGGTGTGACCAAGGGCTTGCTGGGTGTTGAGGAGCTGTGTCTGGACCAGCCTTAGTTTTGTTAAGAGATCCTTGTGAGATAGTCCTCTATCTTCTTCAAATGAGACAATTTTCGGAGTAATCAGTGCTTCAATCGCAAGATCAGCTGTTGTAGAGCGTGTTATATGATGTGCTTCTGACTCCAGATTGGCTAAGGCGATCATGAATCCAGAAGTAGCATCTCCAGGCTCCCCATCTGTCGCTTCAAATGGCAGATTGGATTGTGGAGGATCATTAGCTGATTCCACAAGATCTGGATCTGATGCGTTCATATCTTGGTCACTGTCCCCAGGATCGGAGTAATCTGAGTCCGATCTTGGGCACCAATCATTATCTGAGGGATCTATTGGGTCAGATGAGGGGAATTCTGATGGGAATGATGTGGGGACATGAGCAATCGTGGATGAGGCTTGACTGGGAGCAAAATCTTCCTCAGTGAAGACTGCACGATTGACAGGGTAGAGGCCAGTTGCTTTGAATGCTGAAGCGATGAGATCTTTGGTAAAGACACCCCTAGTACCATGGATATATGCAGGAATCACTGTAAAGCGATTGATTGGAATACCACACCTGGCATAATCAGCACAAGTGTCCTGCCATTTGCGATCAACAGATGCAAAGATCTTCACATCTAATGGCTGGCATTTATGTGTTGTCTTGGCAGGAAAGCAGAATATGATTATTTCAATGTTTTCCTGGTCAAGATGTTCGTAGATCATCTGCTTTATTTTGGGCATTTCATGTGTCTGATGTCCATCCATTGTGAGGACAATTGGCTTTGTATTGTCCACTTGATGTGCCTTTGCATATGGGATAAAGACCTGGTGGATCCAATTTTCGCAATTGAAGGCATCAGTCCATCCTGATTTGGACACATAGAGACTTGATTGATCATCAGAAACTAGTACACATGACAAACTGATAAGGCACATACCTGCCCCACTCATCATCCCGAAGATAGTGTCTCATGTCAGGCATGCAGCCATCTTGGAGACAGAATGATGGTGGAACCACCTCCCCAGCAGCTGAAACACATTCAATAACTGTAACCAGCTCCAGATTATCACTCTGGAGGCGGTATTTAGTCTGCTGGCTCTTGAGATAGTAGTACTTCCTTCCACTCTTTTTTCGACCACCTCCCATTTGTATCCCCTTCTCGTCCATATTCCAGATGTGTTCTGGGGGGATCCCACCAGGGAAACTTGCATGGAGCCCTTCTGGCTTCTTGAAGTAGTCATCAATGACTGTTTTATTGAAGTTCTTGGCGCGTTTTGGATCAAGCCGTACAGGCTTTGCAGAGCACAGATCTGGATGTCATTTGGCTAGGTTTCTGTGCCATCTCTTTGACACATTCTTGTCCACAATTGCAGAAGCCTCTGCTTGGATCTCCTTTGCTGTATATGGCACACCCATTGATGCTTGTTGCTTAACCCAATGGATAAGTGCTGTTTCTTGTGGAGTATCAAGCAGTTGCCTTTTGGCTGCTGCTTTGGCATAACTTGCATGGTGGCCCTTGGCACGATCTGTCAGAGTTGAGAGTGGGATCTAGGTTGCCTGTTGAGTAGAAGTAATGTGAATGGTCCAGTGCAACTTACTTCTGTGTCCCTTGCAGCAGCTCTAAATGATCTATATCTCCCTGAGTTTATGCCTTGTATTGCTGCTTGAATGTTGTTTTCGTAGTTTGGGTCATTTGTATGCTTATCTCGCTGGTGTGTTGTTTTTCGTCTCACAGGTGCCATGATTTAACAGTCAACAGAGATGCGACGCGATATGCAACTTCATTCATGCTAGTGCACTAGCGTGTTGTGTCACGTTGTGCTACTACTGTATGTGTGCCGAACGCATACAGTATGTGTGCTGCTATAGATAAGATGTCATTAAATTAATTGGTTATTTCCTTTTATGTATATAGCTAGCCATGATCACCAGATCCATATCTAACCTATTTTGGAGCCATAGAAACTCCGATGCGGCTTTGGTCGGCAGGTGTGACCAACTGCTATTTTTTGATCTCAACAAACCACAAAGGCTTTCAGTAAAAAGATTTATTGGATACATTAAGATACAGTATAATAAGTGCTATGAGAGTTTTTATGCTGATTGAGCTTGGATCGAGGGAGAGATCTCAAGTGTCCGAACCAGGGTACCTGTCCGAACATCATGGCAGTGTTAGTACTGTTCGAGATAGAACGTCTGGTGACTTTCATATGGGTGGGTGTGGGTAACTGATCATGTGACCTTGTTGCGTACTATCTATGTGGTATATCGATGCATTCATTTCTACTCATAGGATCATGTTGGACTTGGACCATCCCATATATCCAGCTCTGAGTCCCAGTCGTCAAACTGTGCCTCAGTCGACAATCCACTATTCTATTCAATATTACCCTCATCCTGTGCAATATGGTGCAGCATATCCAGTTCAAGGATATCCCCCTCTTTCTTTTATTCCATATCACCCTCCCAGCAGTTAGAAATGTGTTCGCGTGGTGAAATCGTTACATGCTGTAAGGTGTGTGAGCCCGCTGGCTGGGAAACTCACATGACTTGCACTCGCCCCCTCTCACACGTCCCTCGCCCACACGTCCTCCTTCCCTCTCTTTCATCTTTCCCTCTCTCTTTCTCTCTCCTTCTCGCGTTCCCCTCTCGACGTCATCACTTTGTTCCCCACTCCGCGCCCGGGAACTGCGACAACGGCTCAAGTCAATCGCCGTCGATGTCACTCGCCTCGCCGCCCAACGCCTCGCGCTCTCTCGCCTACATCTATCCCCTGCGCCACTAGTCTCCTTTATCCATCTCATGCTTTCCCCCCTTCCTTGTGTTTATGTTCTCGCCCCTCTGGGACCGACTCTCAAGCATCGCCCTTGCCTCCGCCACACATCTATGCACAAGACCCAAATGACGCACACATGTCGTCATCATCGCCTTACCGGAGGGCTCGCTGCCCACAGCGTCTCGCCCCTACATCATCGCCGCACCACCCTGCGCTCGCGGACTTGAAGTCGGAGGAACAGGACACCTTCGTATATAAGAACAAGTAACTACCATCTCGAATGTAACAGATTTAGCTCAGGAAATTGAATCACGTCGTCCACACATCCCCTCTCGCGCTCGGGTCCGACACATCTAAGCATTGTGTCCCGGAGCACGACCTTGCTCTCGGTTCCTTCCTGTCCCTACCCGCCCTTGGATCAAAGCTACTGATTGCCCAAAGAAACAAAGGAAGATTGAGGTGTAGCTTATCCATCAGATCAAGAACCTGTAGCACACAATTAGAAATGTTGCTAGAGCCGTCCAGGAATTAGAACCTGTAGCACGCGGTCAGAAATGTCGCCAGTATCCTCCAGAAATTGTCGACATTGGTCAGTTTGTCGGATGTGGGGGTCAGATTTTGGGGCTCGTTCAGGTGCAGCATCCTCATGTGCTTTGTGGTCAGAATCTGAAGTGTCACCGTCAGAAGGGACAGTGGACATTGCAAGCGGCAGGCTGTATGCACAGGTACGTGTCGATATACAAGTATGTGGATCATACGCAACAAGGTCACATGATCAGTTACCCACACCCACATACGAAAGTCACCAGACGTTCTATCAAACAATTTCATCTATTGTTCGCACTCCGATTCAACCTCCCTCGGATTCTCCCGTCCGAGATAGAAACGTCTGGAACCGAGACTAGCAGAATGGCCATTCTTGGAAAACTGTAAGAATATTGCATCTTTCCCCACTGAATACATGGAGACAATTTGGCAGATACTCTAACGCTCCACTTGTCTCATTGAACAACCGTATCCCGATCCGAATGGTGACCCCGACTGAAATAATATCAAGTCCAACACAGACACTGGGCCTTGGAATCAAGAACAAAACGGCCATCCGCGAGCAACATGTAGTATCGTCTCGCACTGTTCATGACTGATTTTTATGGCAAAGATGGCGGACAAATGATCTGCGAGGGGACAGGATATTTGGATGATGTCGCACGCTACCGTGACACTGACCGCTCCTAATATGTGACCGGTGTGTTGAAGTGGTGTTCCGCATAGAGTGGGCGAATGGGTGTTACCGCTACGTGGCTTGGAGGGGTGAACTCATCGTCGTTTAAGCACGAGACAAAAGGAGAGCAGACAGGAACTTTCAACCACGACCTGCTCTTCTCATCAAAATGAATGCTGCTTATGTTGCCATGCCACCGGTCGTTGAGTATGTTGAGTACGTTGAGTGCTGGCCTTTCAATACAATACGCAAGCGGCACACATCGTGAGAACATTATATTCCGATGGCTTATTCATTAACCGACGTTGCCGCTGTCGCAGCTGTCAAACCTTAAAAGTACGCCGCATATGCTGCGGTATTTTTTTTTGAACATGATACGCCACAATCACTGATGAAGGACCCTTCCTTTGTGGCATGTGGGTGATTACAACGTGCATGGAGCAAGATTCGAGTGTGGTACCGCCCCAAGGCCCCATTGGTGCCAATTGAAACTCGTGCTTCCATTCCCAAGGCTTGCCGCTGCGGTCTGAATTTACTGTAACGCGATATTTACAGTATCACACATCACACTGTTTCATTCGATGAGCTACCGCTAGATATAATGTCCTCATCTCACAATCGGCACAAATTCTCCAGGGCCCCGTCCTCTAGAGCCAGAGCACAGACGTGGTACTCCCCGTCCTCGACTGTCGTCTATCGACCGCTCTTTCAAAGTTCATGATTCAATAGATCATGTCAGCCGCCGCTCCTGTCCTTCCGAACGTCGAAGAAATGTAAGATTCGTACAACTACTTCAGAGCCTATTATCAGTTGACCTAATCATTCCCTCCCCAGAGCTGCACCTGAAGTAATTCCCACCGTTTCCATCTCATCCTCACATCTTCATACCTTCTCCGTCCATAGCTTCTTGGAGGTCTTTTCAACTGGTGCCTATATGGTGTTCTGATTGTCCAAACCTGTGAGCAACATTACTCGTAACCCCGATAAACTCGCTCATCTTTTCGTAGACGTGTATAGCTACAACTTTCCTGGCGATAAAAGGCCTATCAAGTTACTAGGCAATAAAATACATTATTACTCGTCCCACATTCTTTTCTCTAACGCAATTTTTCAGTGTATATCGTTTTCTTCCTGGAAACATTGCAAATAACACTAAACGGCGCAGACCTTTACTATTGGTTCGTCAGAGGCTTCGGCAATCTCGATCACCTTACTTCGCCATACCTTGGCTTCTTCGATGTGCCTATAGTCGGAACTGTGGTTTCATTAACCGTTCAATTCTTTTTCATGTATCGAATATTTGTGCTCAGCAAGAGGAAAGCATTGTGGCTATGTGCAATCATTACATTGGTAACTTCTTTCCCAAAATCGGGTCTCAGAGTCATCTTATCATCCCTGTAGTTCTCCATTGTCAGTGCAATGGGGGCAATCGGAGGGGGTACCTATGTAAGCTTCCTTCGTCCCACATCACAGGTAAACATGCTCACCGTTAGTAGGCGCATGTCCGCGGGAGATTTTCCACCGGACGAACTTTGAAGATAGTCATGCTGGTAATGTCACCGAGTAAGCAAGATCCACACCTCTCCAGCTAAATTGCTGTTTCCCTACAGACGTGGATTGTCGGAAACACTATTTCTGACATATGTATTGCGTCCGCTATGGTGTACTACGTGAGCTGGTTTCGTCTCGAGTTTGGGTATCGTTTGAAACTGATTGTTCGATCCCGGCTCCGCAGTTGACGAAGCAAAATATTCGAGACCGTGAAGTCTTCTACAGTAGTCATGCCTTAGAAAGCATAGTGAGACTGACAGTCGAGACGAACATAATCACAAGTAAGCGCGTCCGTGCCGAGGCCTGGTATTCTGATGACTTTCGCTCATCTCCCACTCGTTTAGCCACTGTCAGCATCGTATCACTTTTGACGGTTGCCTTGTTTCCCGTGAGTAGTTACATGTGTCATGTGCAGCTGTCCTACAAGATTGACGTCTTGACACAATCAACAGGATAAAAACTGGTTTGTATGCCCGTACGTATCCAATTCTGTCGTCGATCCTTTGTCATCTGAGCAATCGAAATTACCGCTTTTACAGCACCTCCATACTCGGGAAGATGTAAGGTCACCAGCGTGACGTCATACACATATCTGACCGAAACCGTATTTTTTAAAGATATTCCAATACACTTCTCGTGTCTCTCAATAATCGCATCTCAATTCGCGAGGGGTCGACGAACTCGAGGGCCTCTCAATACCCTGTGACGTCGTTCCCCACTGCCACCACCCGCGAGGAGGCATCAACGGACGTCATAATCATGGACATGCAGAAGTCACGTCAAGACCTCAAAATAAATCCCCTTGGAGAGCCCGAGTCCCAGAGGAGGATCATTAGTGAGCCGCTTTGTCCTTTCCTCTCACTCTCCCTTGTTTAGAAAACTTCCGGTGTTGCAGACCTTGCATGATTCCTGATCTGATGACTAATGTATACCCTGACGTGGCGCCAATAACTGATGGCTTATATCCATATGGCTTCATTCGTTTCATCGCGGATATGGAATTTGCCTCTGCATTCCTCTGTGTTGGCTCCCAGCAAGCCGGTCTTCCCCTTTTGGCGATGATCTTGTGTATCGTTATGCAAGAGCAGGATCCCATGCTTGCATGCGTTTCTCGTCGAAGCGTTCCGTTATGAACGCAGCTGCCCCATTGACTGGTGGAATTTATGTATTTGTTGGCCCTCTGACTTGTTTGTACTTTGGCTTGTTGGCACTGCCACAGGCGTATGTTCATAAAAGGTAGTGGGAAACCCATAAGACATTGCGATACAGTAGTATGAACGACAACCATTCGAGCCTCGCAATCGATTTGGCTATAATACGATTTCACGCGATTATTATGTAATTGTCCAGACGACTTTGGTCCGTCCTCCGTCCATCAAGAAGACGCAAAATAGATGGCTGGCTTTATCAACGACAATGCCTAGTGAAAATCGCAAGATCAACCTTTCAGACTCATTTGTTGACGAGTACATATACCATTCATGTTTGCCACGAACTCTGACAGAGTTTTGGCTCTCGTGCCAGTGGGGACCGTATTTCCCGTGAGCGTTCCCATAACTACACTCGGCTCCGCAGTTGACTTAATTTGACCAGGGCGAGAACTGGTACACTTGCCCGCAAAATATGGACTCTCCTCACTTCCCCCCTCTTCATGTTTCTTGGCCCTCATTCCCGCAGAACGGTCATTCTGGGAAGGAAACCTGCAGGGATATTTCTTTTTTTATCAGAATAAGCACATATACATTGTGGAAGCCTCGACAGATACTCTAATACCTTACCTGTCTCGTTTGACAAATCGTGTCTACCCATCAAGTCCAATATCGGCGGTATGTCTTGACACCACTTCGCGCTCCGATGCCAGGGACATCGCCAGTCACAGGTCCCTACTCTTCGAGTTAACAGAGGGCGCTTGTTTTCCCCAATGGCTCCCAAACTTGCAACTGATAAGGGATGTCCTCAGACGCGGACACTGGCATCGTGTGTATGTTAGTTTTACCTGTCCCGATGGTTTAATCATCAACCAACTTTGCGCCAAATCCTGTAGGTCGGCTTTCCTTTTCCCATCCCGAGCGTTATCACGGCCAGCAAACCTAAAAGCCCTTAATCATTAATCGGTTTAATAGCTCGTCGTGATCATCTGCTGTGGTGTGAACCACTATGAAACGCCACAATCATTGATGGAGGGATCCTGCTCCAATCTTTCTCCGAGGGGCCCCAGCTGAGAGCTTAGGTTCCGATTAGCTGAGCGGAACTCACGCTTCACTTCCCAAGCCTCGCCGCCGTCTTCTAAGATTTACCTAAACGGAATACATATCTCCGCTCAGAAGCCAAACATCACGTTATACGCTGTCTTCCCACCGGATGGACTCACGTCGATATAATGTCCGAGCTTCATCGTCAGCAACAAATCCTCCAAGCCCCCGTCCTCCAGTACCAACGCATTGACCCAGTAATCCCCTTCCTTGACGGTCATCTATCGTCTGCTCGTTCAAAGTTCACCATCCATCAAATCATGTCAGCTGTCCCACCTCTCCCTCCAAACGTGGAAGAGATGTAAGAACTTTTCCATCTGCTTTTACATACCAGTCGACCTCATACTTTCTCTTCAGAGCTGCGTCCCCAGTAGGTTTGACTGTTGAATGTCATCCTCCGAGTCACGCCTTCATGCCTTCTCCGCGCCTAGCTTCTAGGAGGTGTTTTTAACTGGTGCCTATATGGTGTTCTAGTTGTTCAGACCTGTGAGCACCGGCGATATCTCTCCTAAAAACCTTAAGCTCGCTCATCATTTCGGATGCTAAAGACGTATACAGCTACAACTTTCCCGACGATAAAAGACTAGTCAAATGTTTGGGCACGAAAATACATTACTTCGTCCTGGTTTCTTCGCTCTGACTTTACTTTGCAGTCTATGGGTTTTTCTTTTTGGAAACACTTCAAACAGCACTTACCGGTGCAGACCTCTACTACTGGTTCGCCAGCGGCTTTGGCAATCTCGATCATCTTGCTTCGCCATATCTAGCCTTCTTCGATGTGCCAGTAATCGGAAGCGTGGTTTCGTTAACCGTTCAATTCTTTTTCGCGTATCGAATATTCGTACTCAGCAAGAGAAAGGCACTGTGGCTATGTGCGATCATCGCACTGGTAACTTCTTTCCCAAATCTGGGATCAGATCTATCTTTATAATATCTTTAGTGCTCCATTGTCGGTGCAGGAGCGGCCATCGGAGGGGGTACCTATGTAAGCGTCCTCTACCATTACAGGTAACCATGCTCACCTTCACCAGTCGCGTATCCGCGGGAAATTTGCCACAGGACTCGTATTGAAGATGTTCTTACTGGTAATGTCCCCGAGTTAGCAATATCCACCTCTTCAACTAGATGTCTGTTTGCCTTCAGACATGCATGGCCGGAAACACTATCTCTGACATATGTATTGCGAGCGCAATGATATACTACGTAGGCCGATTTCGTCTCTAGTTTGGGTATCATTTGAATCTGATTGTTCGATCCCGGCCCTTCAGTTGACAAGGCAAAGGGGTAGTGACCGTGATGGCTTCTTCAGTAGGCATGCCTTAGAACGCATAGTGAGACTGACAGTCGAGACAAACATAATCACAAGTAAGCGTGCCCGTGGCCTGGAATCCTGATGACCCACGCTCATCTATCATTCGTTTAGCCACGGTCAGCGTCATATCGCTGGTAATGGCCGCCTTGTACCCCGTAAGTAGTTACATGCGTCATATGCAGCTGTCCCATATGATTGACATCTCTACACAATCAACAGGACACAAACTGGTTCGTTTGTCCGTACGTATCCAATCCTGTCGTCGATGCTTCAATTCCCTTGTTTTCTCACCGATTGGACTTTCCGCCTTTACAGTACCTCCATACTCGGGAAGGTGTAAGGTCACCACCGTCGTTTCATGCACATATCTGACTAGATCCGTCTTTTTGAAAGATATTCCAATACCCTTCTCGTGTCTTTCAATAATCGCATCTCAATTCGCGAGAGGTTGGCGAGCGTGAGGGCCTCTCAAAACCCTGTGACGTCGTTCTCCACTCACGAGGAGGTAACAATGGACGTCATAGTCATGGATATGCAAATGTCACCTCAGGACCTCAAGATAAATCCCCTCGGAGAGCTCGAGTGCCAGAGGAGGATTATTAGTGAGTCACTCTGTCCTCTCCTCTGACTTTCCCTCGCTTAGAACACTTCCGGGGTTGCAGACTTTGCGTGATTCCTGATCTGATGCCTGATATGATCCCTGAAGTGGCGCCATGAACTGACGGCTTATATCTATATTTATATGGTTTCATTCGTTTCGTCGCGGATATGAGATTTGCTTGATTCCTTCGTGTTGGCTCCTAGCGAGCCGGTCTTTCCCTGTTGGCGGTGAGCATGTGTATCGTTATGCAAAGGCAGAAATCCGCGCTTGAATGCGTTTCTCGTCGAATTGTTCCAATATGAACGCAGCTGCGGCATTCACTGGTGGAACTTATGTATTTGTTGTTGGTCCTGACTTGTTTGTGCTCTGACTCACTCATCAGGAAGACCACAAAATTCTTGCAGGCTTTTGGCACCTTTGGCACTTTTTTTGCTTGTCAACAAGCCAAAAAGTTAAACAAGTTAAACAAGACAACAAGCTCAAGCACATGTATATTAGGAAAAAAAAATTAAATAAAGTTGTGGCTATTGTGGTCAATGTATCAATCAACAAATATGCACAAAATGCATCAAGTGAATCTGAAAAATGAAAGTTTTCAGAAATGAAAGGTAAGCCATATACTGGCAGAAGGTATGCAACCCATGCTATGCAATCCAGATGAATGATGGCAAGAGTTCACTGTCCATTGCCCTCAAACTCCAGTTGCACAACCCACAAACTGGCGTCACTATCAGGTTCACTACCAGGAACCAGCCAATGGACAAGAGTGTAGGGATAATATGCATCAGGAAAAAACAAAAATGCTATGTAGCCCTATATAGCTACCATAGTGTCTGTAATAACTTTACAACCATTGAGGTTTCATGCCTACATAGCAACCACCAAACTCTATATAGCTGCCACCAGAGTTATATAGAGCACCATTGACTACATTTCTTTTA
This sequence comes from Russula earlei, assembly GCA_025769875.1. NCBI lineage: Eukaryota > Fungi > Basidiomycota > Agaricomycetes > Russulales > Russulaceae > Russula > Russula earlei. Next base: position 20,944 of record JAGFNK010000258.1, on the reverse strand, counting down.
CCAATGCTACATAAATCATACAATGTTACATCGACAACATAAATATACGGTTCTCCCCATAGTCAACCATAGTCAGGAGTGCTATGGAAGCCTATGTAGCCAACCACACACCTATGTTCTACCAATTGCAACATTGTTATGATAAACGACTCAGGCACTTGCATTCACAAAAATGTCAGGAAACAATGTATATTTCACACATCAACGCTAACTAATATTTTTAAACTACTCGACGTCTTCATCGTCGCTCCAGTCAATGCCATTCTGATGTTCTTCAATCGCCTTCTTGACGGCATCCTCAGACAGTGAGTTCTGGTGTGAGCGCGACCCTTCTTCAGCATCAAACTTTCCGTAGACACTGTCAAGTTATTAGCACAGTTCATTTGAAGGCGATGGATACAGACCAGCCACCAGTGAATATTGCCTTCTGCAACGCTGGCAGGATACCAAGGTCCTTCATAGCTTGGTCGAAACTTTGGAGCATCTCATGTGCGTCCTCGAAAACATGCTTGTAGTCTGCCACTGTGAAGGCGACAGGGCTGTATGACCCGGTTCTCCATTCATCGAGGGCGCATTCCAGCTATAAGTTCAATAAATATGGCTTAGCAAGGGCAACATTTGGAAATTTCACCGCAGACAATGTGAGCACAATGGCAACCAGTGGGAACGGATCATATTGATTACGGAATATAACGGCGTCAGGCTTGCTTTTTGATGAATTTCGGAACCAGACTTTGTTGATTATGTCTTGGATTGCACGGCTCTTCAAAAAACCGCTCCGCCCTGTTGTTTGCTGTGGGAAACCCTGGTCAACAGCGCAACATGAAATGTTAGTACACTGACTGGCAACATACCCGATAAACGTAGGTGAAATCACACTTGAGCTCGGCCACTTGAGTGCGTTGGTTGGCAATGATGGTCGGATTGTATGTGTGTTGGAAGTTGAAAACGTTGGCCACCATGTCTTTGGCCTTGGTCTTGACATCACTATGAAGATGGCTGGATCAGGCCATGATCTATGTGGCCCACATATAATCTAAACAAATAGAATGTATATATTCACTCACTATGCACAGATGATTCACATTGGGAACCATGTCGACATCCTTCTTCTTACATCCTGCCTTCCATGCAGCCTTGGCCCAGTTTGTTTCAGTGACCATGTTGGGATAGCTATTCATCATGCTGAGGTCAGCATGATAGTGAGTAATCACAGCACTGATGACATCCTGGATGTCTGCTCCGAAGTCCTTGGCCTTTGGGCACCCATTGACTGAGTGTACCCACCTGACTTTGTGCGCAGGGCCAGGGTCCAGGTCTGATGAATGGACTGAGGTGTGGGAGTTTGGGCATTGGTGGGGGAAGACAACAGAGCTAGTGCATCCATGTTGTGTTGAGATTATCATTGATTTGGGTGACTTGGTATGTTACCACTACCCTGGGACATTGTGATGTAATCACAGCTGAATGCATTAACGTGTCAGTTCCACGGACCGCAACACTGGCGTAGATGCATGACACATTGGATCATGCAGTCTGGCTCAGCTCATATACTGAGATCTGCGTTACTTACAATGATAAGTTAATTGATGACAATTGGTAGCTAATAACAACTGATCCTTGTATGATCTTTGTTTCTGATTGATGGTAGCTACTTGCAGTGTACTTAGAGATGCTCTGGAGTACTTAAGAGTGTCATATTTTAATAGATCACTTCAGTCTTGTCTTACACAATACTGAAGTGAGTACTTACTGTTTCCTATCTTATCTCTTGCATCTAATCACACGTTGTAGATATCTTGTGATAAGTACTACTGAATTATAGTCTTGTCTTACACAATACTGAAATATCTTGTGATAGATCTTAAGGATCTTATTGCTGTTATCATAACCTGTGCCCATCTGCTTCAACACATTGAGAGGTGACAGAACTAGTGTGTCTGCATTGAGAGCCAGACCTGGTGTGTCTGCATTGAGAGCCAGACCTGGTGTGTCTGCATTGGGAGATAACAAAATTTGAGTGTCAGCATTTTTGGGATGTTGCTTTTTCTGGATCACCATGTTCTGGAGAAGGAGAACTGTGGGGCCTCCTCAAATATGTGTGTTGTATGCGTGGCCAGGGTATTACCTGTTCTGGCTCATCTCCTGAAGAAATGGGGGACAAGCCATTGGCATTATCCTTGTCATATCCACCCTGGTCAGTATAGGTTTCAAAGGAGTTGTCACATTTGGTAGGGTATACACCCTGGTCAGTATCATTTTCATCATGTTCAATAGGGTCCTCTGCACTTTCACTCCATGATGTTTGCCCAGCAACCTGCACCTCTGGATGGCAGCAGGGTGAATGTCTCACCATGACCACCATTGGAGGTGGTGGTATCACCAAGTTGCGCAAACTCAGATGTGGGTGGTTGGACCCATAAAAATGTATCTGCAAATGTGAATACCTGTGCAATGTGAACAAGTTTTGTACATTCCGAGTCATCCTCTTCAACAGGGGGATGTGAGTGTTCAGTGGGTTTTGGAGTTGGAGCTGGACATCCAGTGAATGTCAAGAAAACAGGATATCCAAATCACTTACCGACATTCTCCTGCTGCAGCTCCTTCTGCTTCCTCTTTGCCATATTCATGGCTTTCTTGGTTGCCTTCTTAGCCTTGGCTGTCTTGCAGGCCTCCTCTTTATTGTTAAGGCTCCAAAGTGCCTTAAATAAGATCAATGGTCACGTCTATAAACGCGTCCTACCAATGCAGATATGCTTGAGTCAAGCAAGCAATACTCGTGGAGGGGAAGGAGTGTTAGATCCTTCTAGAGTATGACAACAAGATGAGAGGGGCTCTGCAAATGGGGTAGGAGTCAACTGTTTGGGATTGGCAAACTAAGTCGAGCTTAGGGCTCAACTGTTACGACTGGGGGCTTTATATAGCCTTACAGGGATAAGGTTTGTACTACTGTAGTACTAGTTGGTGCTATAGAAGCAAAACATGGCTCATAGAAGCGAGGTTGCTTCTATGTAAACGATCTCAGTGCTGGAAGCATTAAGTGCTTCCCCAATCAAGGAATCGATGTACGTGGCGGTACAGGAACATCTGGGACAGAAGCAATGCTACTCATTGCTTCTTCAGTACATCTTCTGAAAGATATGATCAACGCGTTCCGAATGTGATATCAACGAACATAAGCGATCAAGATCTGACGCACGCATAATGGAAACAGTGCAGTCCATAGTTCAGGTGTTCTGGCATCTTCCGGACCCCAAACCACTCGGTAACATTTATCAACTACAATATATGAGTTGGTGTCATATAATGATGAGACAAGAGTCTACTTACTCAAGACCTGCACTTTGGTTGTGGGGTGGCATGAATGAGTCATATGTTGATCCATGAAGCTGGGTGAAAGGGTTGTGATGATGGTTACAATACAAGGTGCATGTGTTGTCTTTTTTTTACCTCATGCCTGGCCATGCATCACATATGTCAAATGTCAACATCCTGTCACATGGTTGCATAACAGATTCTGTGGAGTGCAGAAATGGAAAAAAAAAGGAAACTTGAAGCTGCCAGTGCACATTGGCAGTCATACTGTATTGGTACAATACATGACATGCCAGAGATGCCTTTCTATGTAAGAAGGCCTTCAATACAACATGGTCTCTGAGGCTCCATCTTTCATGGCTGGAGACATGCAGCATGGCATGGCAACAACACACTGACAATGACCTGCCCCACCACATTTTTGAGGATGCTTACATAGATGCCACACTATTCAGTTGCAGCATTTTCTTTGACCCAGAACACAATGATCACCCTCAGCCATCCTCTGTGTATCACCCACTAGAAACCTCCCTTGAGCAAAATGAGCCATCAGCAAAGAGGGCTCACACAGAAACTCAGTCAACAGCTGATGAATGCCATGCAGGGTGCCATGTAGAGGCATATCCAGCCATGGTTGCTGAGAATTTAGGAACAGCTCTCACCCCATTCCAGGAGCAAGGTGAGGTGCTACAGAAATCAGGGTTGCCTCCATGGGCACCATTTGAAGATACAGACAAATGGGAACTTGTCAATTGGCTCATAAACTGAGTCTGTTGAACTGGAACCCGAACAGATCAAAGAAGGCGAAGACCTTCATACAAGGTTCAAGATCCGCTCACAGATGTTACATGTTAGACAGGACTTTAGTATATGCACTTATGGCAATAGGGTTACGCATACTATGCTATCTATCACAAGATGCAGCCTTATGCTGCGTCTAGAACGTTTCCACATCACGTGTCACTTAATGTGCGATATAGTGGACACCTGTAGTCACCTCTTTTGGACTTAGGAACAGCCCTGGGTCATAGAGGTATAAATATCATACTTGTAGATGAGTATACATATTGCTCTACACCCCAATATCACTTGAGCATTAGCACAACCTCTAAGGTGGGTTGCTTGGCCTGTTAGCTGCGCTCTATGCTGCGCAACAGGTTATGGGCCCTGCAAGCCATGTGCCTTCATCGGCTGCAATGATGGCAAAGCATCCCTGAAGCCTGCATGCTGCGGCGAGCTAGTCTACCCTATGGGGAGACTATGTCGGCTTGTTTGAATACAATACTCTTACTGACGACCTCTAAGCCCTCTTCTAACAGCTACAATGTCGTCGTCTCAACCCTCTGCCCCTGTTGTCCCCATCCTCGATGGTGCAAACTATGGTATTTGGTCAAAGGCTATGAAAGCCTACCTCATGTCCATTGGACTGTGGGGTTATTGCAATGGCACTTTTGAACTGCCTACCGTCCCTGGCCTTCCTCAGGCGCCTCTTCCCGAAGAGATTGATGCCCAGGCTGTCGCTCTGGCAGCTGTGAAAGAATGGAACAAAGGGAATGATATGGCAGTCGGTCATATGGTCCTTAGATCGAGCATCGTGATCCAACAAGATCTTACGTCTTTGGATAACGCTGAGACCATCTGGAATCGCCTAGATACCCTTTATGGTACGGCGACTACCACCAGTATCTATAAGGACTTTAAAGAAGCCATCTCCATCCGCATTAACCCAAGCCAGCATCCTGGCCCACAAATGGATCGGATACACGCTGCGTTTCAGCGCCTCACCGCATCCTCCCTCATTATTCCTGACGCCTTACAGGCGCTCATCATGCTTGCTGCCATTCCCCCTAAATGGGAAATGTTTGTCCACATTGTCACTCAGAACTATGATCTAGCCGATCTTAGTCCAAAGGATGTCCGAGAGGCTATTGTCTCTCAATATCAAACTGAGCTCAATCGTGGAACAGGCAAGAAGCACAGCGCGCAGAAGCTTTCAGCTGTCAAGCGCAAGCACGGTGACCCCTCCTTCTCCAATCAGCAGCAGGGCAATAAGCCCAAGCGTGATGAAGATAAGGACAAGCGCCAGCATGGCAAGCGCGGCGGCAAAGGAAAAGGGAAAGGCAAGGAGAAGGCTGATAACAGCCATGGTCCCGGACACTCCCACATTGTGGACGTTGCTGCACTCCCACTCCTGACCATTACCACTATCGCCCATCTGGGTCCTTTGGGGATCCAACAACGTACCGTCCCAACTGCGACTGACCCTTGCAAATGCACTCATGGCCCTTACAAGGCCTTAAACAAAGCGCTTGATCTTGCTGACGATCTTGGGATAACTCCCACTATACAGACAGTCAAGACTCTCGAGCAGCGGATCTCGACTCAATCCGCTGCCTCGACAAGTGCAGTCAAACTCCCGTCGCCTGTCCCTGAGCCTATGGACCAGGACAATGGCGACTTCGCGCAAACAAACACGTCGGATTTATTTGACATTTATGACGGTATCCCAGAAGGTGCTGCCACCCCTGAGCATGCTCCGACTCCGTTGGATGAAGCGCTTGATTGGGGCAGCGACCCCGAAGATAACGAAGCGTGCGTGCGCCTTCCTCTCTCCTTTCACTCGCTAAAGAACCTATTAGCATCTCCCCAGCCCCTAAGCGGGCTAGATATGTCTAAAATGTGTTCGCTTGTATCATACAATGTACAAATTAGCGAAGGGACTACTTCCCTTCAAAGTGAATGTAACAAAAATTGTTCGAGATGTAGAGGAAAGCACGACTTGAGCAAAATGGGATCCTTATGGCTCCTATACTCTGGCGCGTCGGCACACTTCACCTTCGAAATAAAAGACTTTATAGAGTATACGCTGGCTTTGCTGCACGAAAGATTCCCTGTTAAAACTGCCGATAACACTATATATGTGGAAGGCAAAGGCGCTGTGTTGCTTCGGCACACTGTCAACTCTAAAACAGTTGTCATGCGCATTTCTCCTGTTCTTTATATTCCGAAAATTAACACTTGGATATTATCTATGGGGGAGTTTTTACAACAAGGGATGCATGCATTAGGGAATAGAAATCATATTTCCCTACGAGAGGACGGGCGTATAATCCTGTCCTCTTACCCCTTATTCCCGGGTCAAACCATGTATTGGTTAGACGCCTCGATTGAAAGCGCGCAAGCGCATTCTCTTATCTACGTGGTAGATTATGATGTCATTCACCAACGCCTTGGCCACCCATCTAAGGATGTCGTAACACGTGCAAAGACACATACCAAGGGTCTCCCTGAAGACCTGAAAATCCCTCAGGAACAGCCGGTATGTCCTGGCTGCGCGCAAGGCAAGATGCCTGCATCTGCGCACCCCCCTTCTGAAACTTGTGCTTCTGCACCATTCGAGCGTATTCACTCAGACCTTAAGAGTTTCCCTGTGAAGTCGTATCATAAGTATGAATATTTCGTCAGCTTCATTGACGATTATTCCTCCTATGCATGGATCACACTCTTGAAAAATAAAAAGTCGACCATAATGGCTGTCAAGCAATTCCTTGCTATGGTGAAGAACCAATACAAAGCAGGAATCAAAGAGTGGATGTCCGATGCTGGCGGAGAGTACAAGTCCGAGGCCTTTGATAACGTCCTGAAGGACGAAGGAATTAAAATCCTGCAAAGCGCCCCATACACTCCACAACAGAATGGACGCGCAGAGCGCTTTATGCGCACTGTAATGGACAAAGCTCAGGCAATGCACCTTGAAGCTTGTCTACCTCCCTCCTGGTGGGAATTTGCAGTGAATCATGGGACACACTGTTACAATAGGACACCTGCCAGACGCCTTCAATGGCGTACACCCTACGAAGTCCTAAAGAACGAGGTCCCTGATATCTCACACCTCAGAGTATTTGGTTGCGGTGCATATGTGCACATACCAGAAAAGTGTCGAGTCAATAAGCTTTCGCCTAAAAGCGAGCTAATGATCTACCTTGGTCACACTGAGGGGATCAAAGCCTCACTCTTCATGAGGCTCCCAAATAACACGCTATACACAAATGCTACCGCCCTGTACGATGAGACCCTGTACCCCAAATGCGACAAAGTGCGCACTAAAGGTGTCAAGACACGTACTGCTGATCACTAAGGACTCAGGAGCAGGTGGGCAAGGGTCGGAACAGATGGTACGCGGCGAAGGCAGCGTTGAACAGGAGGATGAGCCAAACGACGAGGAGGTACCAGATGGGGACTGGTAGGTGTTGCAGGAGACAAAGGTGAAGACTAGAGGCCAGTGTAGCGAGGGGGCTTTAAACAAGGCGGTCGTTGAAGAGTACCTTGAAGACGAGAGTAGACTTTAAACTGAGCGGTCACGGGGGAGTACCCAGGAGGATGAGAGTATCACAAATGGACAGTCTGACGACTGCCATGCTTCATTGGGGCTTATATACAGTGTACAGGGTCGATTACAAAGACCTGGGACTATTCTAGACTCTTTGGTACCATCCAATAGGACTACAAAGGCATAAACTTGCTTGTGTTGAGTTTCGGGCTTACTGAGCGCATTACTGATCATTGTGGAGCGATGACATCATTATGATGTCACTGTGGAGCGCTTAGTGAGCCTATGAGGTCACTGTGGAGTCGCTCAGTCAGCCATGATGTCATTGGAGCCTTGATGACGTTAGATGATTTATGCAACAGTTTCTAAGAGTTTGTGCCGCTGTTTCGGGTCCTTGGTGGCTGGGTGGCCATGTGGCTGCCACGCGATGATTACCCGATTAGGAAATGGGTGCCTGGTTGTGTTATAGTGTCTTTGCAATAGCGATATCTTGTGCCGCAGGAGGGATAGCCCAGAAAATGGAAGGGAGTCGGCAATGCAAAGGAGAGAGGGATCTCTCTTTGAGTGTGAGTGAAATAGGACAATTTATGGCCAGGACCTGGCCTTGGTTCGTAACATTCATCCCCTCTTTATAGACTTGTTGCTCCTGCAACGGTAGGAACTTGTTTCTTTAGAGGGTGGAGTAGTTTGCATATGAAAAAGTCGAAGTCTTGTTTCGTTTGTGGGGAGTTCTTCCTTGTTCTATGGATTGCTTTGGGGATAGCTGTAGTTCGATTGAGTGCACTGTGATCGCAGGAGTTCTCTGAAAAGTTCGTTGGTAACAGGGATAAAGGATAGTCATTGACGGAGGTCATGATGAGAGTTGTTGTTTTAGGGGTTACTCCTGGTGGGAATCGTTTTAAGCGCCTTTCGGATATTTCCGATGGAAGTCTTTAACAAGTGATTGCGCTCTTTGATAGGTTGGATGCTGGTTCCCAAGTATTTTCTGCAAGCAGTGTACCCTTTCCATTTGACTAGGTATTGGATTCCCTTTGCGGTTTGGGGAGAGCGAGAGTTTAGGATCCTGTTCCACTTCATATTGCTTCTTCACCTTCGACTTAAGTACCTGGTGGCGGTTTTGAGAAAGTTAGGACCATGGGCAAGCGGTTTCTTTAGTAGGGTTTGATCAGGGAGTGGTGAAAAACTGGGTGTATCTTCCAAGACTTTGGTAATTCGAGGCGAACATTTATTGGATAGGCAGTGGTGACTTTGAATGGCCCGTAACATCAAGGGGCTAGTTTTGCCTTTGGGTGAGTGGTTCGTAGATTTGTGGCTTCCAGCCATACTTGATCCCCTTCTTTGAAACGAAATGTGGGGGATTGAGGTCCTGATTGCTTCATGATCTCCGTTGCTCGGTTCAGGGAGGCAGCTACTTCTCTCTGAGTTGGTTTAGCCTTGATAGTCTTTCTTGGATTGAAGGGAACTTTGATGTAAAGGCAAGGGGTGGAGCAAATGTTGGGTTAAAGCCATACCAGACTTCAAACGGGGGTTTGTTCGTAGCACTGTGTTGCCTGGCATTATGTGCGAATTCCATAAAGGGGACTAGTTCTGCCCAATTGTCTGCTTGATGGTTGCAAAATATTCGTAGGTATTGTTCTAGTTCTTGGTTAACTCGTTCTGTTTCTCCGTCTGTCTGTGGGTGATATGCTGTGCTTAATGATACTTTGACATTTAACTTCTTCCATAGTTCTTGAGTGACTTTTGCTGCGAATTGAGGGCCTTTGTCCGATATTATTTGTGTTGGGAGCCCTTGTCAAGACACGTACTGCTGATCACTAAGGACTCAGGAGCAGGTGGGCAAGGGTCGGAACAGATGATACGCGGCGAAGGCGGCGTTGAACAGGAGGACGAGCCAAACGAATGAGGAGGTACCAGATGGGGACTGGTAAGTGTTGCAAGAGGCAGAGGCGAAGACTGGAGGCCAGTGCTAGCGAGGGGACTTTAGACAAGGCGGTCGTTGAAGAGTACCTTGAAGGTGAGGGGAAGTCTTTAACTGAGCGGTCACAGGGGGAGTACCCAGGAGTATGAGAGTATCACAAATGGACAGTCTGACGACTGCCATGCTTCATTGGGGTTTATATACAGTGTACAAGGGTCGATTACAAAGCACTGGGACTATTCTAGACTCTTTGGTACCATCCAATAGGACTACAGAGGCATAAACTTGCTTGTGTCAACTTTCAGGCTTACTGAGCGCATTACTGATCATTGTGGAGCGATGACATCATTATGATGTCATTGTGGGGCGCTTAGTGAGCCTATGAGGTCACTGTGGAGTCGCTCAGTCAGCCATTATGTCATTGGAGCCTTGATGATGTCAGATGATTTATGCAACAGTTTCTAAGAGTTTGTGCCGCTGTTTCGGGTCCATGGTGGCTGGGTGGCCATGTGGCTGCCACGCGATGATTACCCGATTAGGAAACGGGTGCCTGGTCGTGTTAGAATGCCTTTGCAATAGCAATATCTTGTACCACAGGAGGGATAGCCCAGAAAATGGAAGGGAGTCGGCAATGCAAAGTGAGAGAGGTCTTTCTTGAGTAAAATAGGACACTCCTCGGCCAGGACTTGGCCTTGGTTCGTAACAGCCCTATTCTTCTCCAGACATTGTTCATGATTAGTGTTGCTGTTTCGTCTGCTGTGATTGTCTTGTGGCAAGGGGTAATGATTATTGCTTTACTGAATCGATCTACCACGACTAGGAGGCTGTCGAAGCCTTGTGAAATCGGTAGGTCCGTGATAAAGTCCTATAGTAATGCTTTTCCATACTTCTCCAGCTGGTGTAATCGGTACAAGGGGTGTTTCTGTCTTTGGACGGTTCTTTGTACTTTGGCAAATTGCGCAACCGTCTACATAACTTTTGACATAGGTTAGCATTCCTGGCCACCAATAGTTTTGGCTGATTAGTTCATAAGTTTTCCATTGGCCAGGATGCCCAGTGGCAAGGGAGTCGTGGTGTAGTTTTAGAATTTTCTTTCTTAGGGTGTCGTTGTTTGGGATATAGACTTTTCCTTTGAATAGTATTAGTCCATCTTCAAGGTTCCAGTCCTGTAAGCCTTTGGATAGTCGCCTTGGTCCATTCTTTATAATGATTGCTAACACGTTAGATACTTCTGGGTCATAGTCTTTGCTAGATCGTAGTTGTTGTCGAAGTTCCTTGGTCGCCGAATTGGTTCTGTAGCAGAGGTGCGTGTCGCCCTAATTTTAAAAGATTTATCATCTAGGAGCACCTTTCCATCATTTTCGTTTTGTATCCCCTCTTTAAAGTCTGGCCGCCTGGACAGACCGTCTGCTTTGTTCATAGTTCCTGGGTGGTGGGTGATGGTGAAGTCGAAATTGCTGAGGAGGAGTGCCCATCGGGCTTGTCGTCTCGTGAGTTTCTGTTTTGTCATGAAGTATGTCAAGTTATTGTGGTCTGTCCATAGATCAATGGGGTGTGTAGCGCCTTCAAGGTAGTGTCGGAAGTGCCAGAGGGATAAAATGATAGCAAGGAGTTCTTTATCGTAGATCATGTAATTTCGTTGTGCGGGGTCCAAGGATTTCGAGAAATAGGCTATTGGGTGATATCTGTTAAGTTCATCGGGTTGTTCCAAGATTGCACCAACTGCAAAGTCACTTGCATCGCAGATGAGTCGAAAGGGTTTTCATGTGGTTAGGTAACATGAGGATTGGGGCTGTTGTGAATGCTTGGATTAGTTTCTGAAATGCTTGTTCTTCATCGTCTTCCCACTTGAAGGGGTTTTCTTTCTTTGTTAAGTTAAACAAGGGCCGTGCTATTCGAGAGTATTGGTGGATAAATCGTCGATAGAAGTTGCAGAATCCTAGAAATGCTTGTACTTCCGTAACATTGGCCGGAGTAGGCCACTTTGTAATGCCTATTAACTTGTCTTGGTCCATGGATATTTGTCCTTGGGAGATATTGATGCCTAGGTAACTAATAGAGGTTTGTCGGAAAGCACATTTCTCTGGTTTCAAGTATAAGTCGTGGTCTTGGAGTGTTTTTAGGACCTTATGTGTCCAGTCGTCTAGTTCGTTCAAGGTTTGCGCCATGATTAGTATATCATCTAGATAAACAACCACTCGTTCAGTGGCAATGTATTTTGCTAGGATGGTGTTCATAAAGCGTTGGAAAGTGGCTGGGGCGTTGCAGAGACCAAATGTCATTATCAATGGTTCGAAGAGTCCTAATGGTGTCTTGAATGCTGTGAGGTGTTCATCGCCCTCTCTGAGGCGAATATTGTTGTATCCCCATTGTACGTCAAACTTAGTAAAGTATTGGGCTCCTTGGAGTTTGTCAATTAATTCAGGAATCAAGGGTAGTGGATACGCGTCTTTGACAGTTGCTGTATTCAGGGCTCTGTAGTCTGGCACTGGTCGTAGATTTCCTCCTTTCTTTTCTACAAAGAAGAATGGGCTGGCAATAGCTGCTTTTGATGGTCGGATAGTGCCTCTTTTCAAATGTTCGTCTAAGTATTCTTTTAGGGCTTGTAGTTCCTTGGGAGTAAGTCGATAAATGCCAGAATCGCGTCGGGCGATCCCTGGTTTTAGATTGATTGCATGGTCCCATGGTTGGTGAGCAGGAAGGCGTTGAGAAGCTTGTTCATCGAAAACCTTTCGCCATTTCAAGAATTGGGCAGGGATAAGTTCGTCTAATGTCTTAGGGGGTGTTTCTGCATTGGCTAGCTTGGTGGCTGTGGTTGATTTGGCTCTTATGCTGATTGTTATTGGGCTAAACCCATCGTGGATTTGTTCATCAACACATGGGTTCAATGGTCCTTCAGTATCTGGGAAGATTAGTGCAGCAATGTCCGTAAACTCGGGTTCTTCTTCTTCAGGGAAAGTAAGCGCTTGTATTTGGTAATTCCGCGTTCCAGATGCAGATGCAATGGTTATGCTTGGGTGTGTGGTAAGGCAAGTTCGGGGGCAGTTCCTCAGTGTGATTGTATCATTTGCCCAATCAATATCTGGGTTGTGGTGTTGTAGCCAATCGGTTCCTAAGATAATGTCGTGATCTCCAATGTTAGTGACAAGGAATTCTGCTTGTTCGTCATGAGTGGCGCCTGTGTGCACTTGAATGTGAAGTCTTTGGATGGTGCTAAAGCATATTAGTCCATTGGCATTTTGTGTTCCATCTACATTTTGTGCTGGCAAGGGTTTGATCATAGTTTGAAGGTGCAGGTGGTGTCTTTGTGCAAATCGTTCATGGATTATCATTCCTTCTGCTCCACTGTCAAGCAGGGCTCTTGCACCGATTTCTTTGCTGCTTGTCTTCCCTACTAAGGTAACTTTCAAGGCAATGGAAGGGGAGCGAATATTCTTGGTAAAAACTTTGGGGTAATTGATTTCTCTTTGTATCGTACTGATTTGGACCGCGTCCCTCCTCGGTGCGAAAGGGGGTCCAATTAAAAATCCATAGGAGCAGATCTTGGGCGGAGGATCGAGTCTGCAAGTGTTTCTCTCCAAGTTGTTAGTGAAGCAACAGGAACAGGTTCTTCTTGCGCAGGTTCGATGTTTTCATCTTGGATGGTTGTGGCTCTGACTGTTTGGGGGTGAGATCCTTGTCGTTGGCGTCCTTGAGCTGCTTTCTTTGCTCTACATTGATTTGCCATATGATTCTTCTTTCCACAATAATAACAGAGATTGTTTTTGTGTCGAAATTCTTTCTCTGCATCTGTGAGGGGTTTCTTTTCACTTCTGGATTCCCAGGGTCGTTCATTGGGCTCTCCTTGGTACAAGTTAATTTCCAATGGATTATCTGATCCTTGAGTGTTCAATCCTCAGGCACGCACAGAGTGTCCTCCTCGAAAAGCAGTGGAGTTGTATAGGTGGAAAAGGTTGTCGAATTCTCTTGCTGCTTTGACAAGGGCTGTAAGCATAGTTGGTGTTGGTGTGATTCCCAGTATTTTCTGATGTAAGGCCGGGTTGATGTTCTTCCTAAATGCGTACTTCTTTGTTCTTTCATTGGTGGTAGCTCGTGATGCGTGGTGGGACCATTTCTGATACCATTCATTAAACGGCAGTTTTCCTTGATAATAGGTGTGCATGGTATTAGCGGAGGCCAACTCTGCTTCTGCAGGGATAAAATGATCGGCAAAGGCTTTCTTGAAGTCGTCCTATGACCCATAGTCTGCTACGGTACGAGCCATAGCCTTGGTGGTTTGTTCTCTAGCCCACGCTCCGGCGGGTGTTCCTACTTTAAAGTGGGTCAGTGCAGCGGCAACTTTCTTGCTTTCATCTGTAAAGGAGTCGCCATTGATGTAATAATAATTGGCCAAAGCTGCCCAAAAGGCTTCTGCGTTATCAGCCTTTCCATCAAAGGGTTCTGGTGCTGTTCCGACAAGGCGTGGATTGTTTGACATGGTGGGATTCTGAGTTGTTGTAGCTGTAACAATAGGTGGGGCTGAACCTTGTAGTTGGATTCTAGTTGGAGTGAGCGTTCGAGGGACTGCTGGTGGTACGTTGCTAGTTGTATGAGGAGTAGGTTGTTGGGTATTACACCGAGTAGAAGGTCCTGGAGTGGTGCTTCGAGTGCTCTGAGCAGTTCCTAGGATAGCGGTAACTTCTTGAGGTGTTCTGTCACGGTAACTAGCCGTGTCAGTTCACAAGCAGAAAGCAAGTTGATAATAGAGAGTTGTTCAAGAAACGGGCTGGTTCCCGTGTATAATGAATAAGGATCCCTGCAGCGGTCGAAGTGTTTTATGCTAAACAGGTTATGGCCAATAGACCCTTCCTAGTATGACTCGATCCGTTGAGAAGCTAGGGTAAGTTTGTAATGGGATAGACTAGGGCTGGCTCCACTAGCTATATGCATTCAAGTCCGTCGGGGACCTTGAACAACGCAGAGAGAGTAGAGGAAGGTAGGTCTTAAAGGAGGAGAGCTCTTCTCAGGTGAGTGAAGAGAGACTCTTAGGGAAGGAAGGGAAAGGCGAAGAGTAGATGGTGGATGGTGTGTTGAGAGTTGATGAAATGGAGAGGTAGTTGTGGGTTAAGTTTGTGAGAGTGAAGTGGGTTGCAGGCGAATATGTTTGGACAAGAGTAGGTTGGATTCTACAAGAGACCAAGCTTAGGGCTTTGGTCACAAAGTACTGAGCTTATATATACAGGAGAAGCGCAGCAATAGCTGCGCTTTGACTGTGCTACTAGTATAGTAGGAGTCATAATAAGTAGGAGTCATAGGAATGAGGCCACGAATGAGTCAGAACCAAGTAACTGTGCTGCACAGTAGGTGCGCAGCATTGCACAGTCGAAACTAAGAAGTGAATATAAATGGAAAGAAAACCAAACAAAGGGAAAGTAACAGCAATCCAGTGTTACCTGGACGTGTATGGATCACATGATAACACAGAAAGGATCACAAGACGTAAGAGATCACAAGACCAGTAAGTAAAGGGACGTACGCAAGCAAGCAGTCCGTGGCAAAAGGTAAGAAGTAAACGTAAAAGGAAAATGGTGTAACATGTTCTGGCTGTGAAATCAACTTCTCGATTGTTATAGTAAACCCAATGTCTTCTAGAACGGCTCCACTTGACTGGTCTGTCTAGGAAGAGGCCTGTGTAGTTATAGGGGTTGAAGTCTTGAACTTTTTCTGCTCCTGGGGCTGCCGCTTTAAGTTGTTCGGTGGTAACTTCGTCGTTATCGTCTTCATATAACCAAGTGTCAGAAAGATTTCCGTGGTTGATAATAGGTGTGCCTGCAAATTTTCCTCGGTAACAGTGATCTTGGGTGTCGTAACTGAGGTTTTCAAATAGGAGTGGGATTAGATTTTCTTCTTCGTCAGTGATGTCCCTCCTAGTGCTCATAGATCTAGATGACTGTTATAGTCCAATGGCCATTGTTCCAAGGATATGCAATGGTGTAGGCTGGCTTTAGTCGAATGGTATCGGGTCTTCCTTGATGTTTTCTTAATTGGATTTGGGAGTATTCTTCAGTAATGCTGCTTTGTGTTAGAACTACTCGGGTTTTCCACAGATATCCTTCAAATTCTGCTGGAGAGATGGCAAAGTCACTTATTTCCTTGGTGGGGTGCTTGTAAACTATAAAGTGTGTCAGTCGTTGATGCCAAGCTTGGGTACAATAATTCTTGAATTCAATTAATTCTCTCCTTGAACATGTAGGTAGGTTTAATGCTAAGAAGGATTGTTCTGGTAGGTAGCAGTGTAAATCAGTATTCCTAAGATCAGTACTATCAGGGGATTCAACAATGGGTGATGCAAAGGGTTGGGTAGGTATAACAGGGGTAGGAATACGGTTGGTAAACAAGGGTACGTAGGTGTCAGGAGGGGTAGGAGGTAATGGTCTTTCGACAAGGAATCCTCTCGCGTTGGGGATTGTTTCTCTCTCAGGGGGTCGTTGGGACGATGCGCGTCTTCTGTGTCGAGGGGCCAGATTTATCGAATGGGGAGGTGGTAATCGCCTGGCGTCCACAAGGTAATTCTGTCAGGAGTAGGAGGTGTGTCTGGACGAAAGTTGCATGTGCAATACTCTGTTTTGCAGTTACACCTTGCTGTCCACGGATTTGACTCAGTATTTTCTGTGCTAGCAGACCAACGTTCTTGGCTAGTTGGGACAGTGGTCTGAATCGGTGTGAGGGGTCGAGGGGCGAGACTTGAGGCTTCTAGGATTGCTGGGACAGAATAGTATGCAGGGGGACCAGTATATGAGGCGTCTGGGCTGGTAATTGCCCAAGGTTGATTATAGTCTGCGTCGTACAACCATGAGTTAGTTTCCCAATCAAAGGTGTTGTGTATTCCTGGTACAACCGCAAGTTGGACGTAAGATTGGTTTTCCCTTTGTATTCTGTTGAGACGTAGGTGGTAGAACTGGACAGTGAGACGATAGTAGCTGATGTATGTCCAAGCTAAGTAGAACAAGCGGTATCCTGTTCTCAAGGAGTGGATAATAATGTGGTGGCATGGTTGAATGACTCTGGTCCAGAGGTTTAATTCACTGGTGCGTAAGGATTGGTAGTCAACTGGTTGTCCTTGGATGTTCTTTGCTTGAGCAAGGTGCCAATATAATAGTTGTTGTCGTGCTGGTGGTAGAAGTCGACTAAGGGTTTCAAGGTATAGTGCGTGTTCGTCGTGGCTTAAGAGCTGTCCAAAAGGCAAGACTTCAAGGAACTCTTTAACAATAAGGTGGGGGAAGTCCTGATGAGGTGGTTCAATTCCTGGTACGTCATGTAAGTTGGTTAAAGTGGTGATAGGGAACGCGATGGAGGTCCAGGTTCGATAGTGATTTAGACTTAAGATGTGTCTAGTGATAGCGTCTTCTTCTTCGTCTTCTTCTAAGGCGTATTCTCGAGGCACTTTAGTTAAAACAAGAAAAGGATCTTTATTTGATCTTTATTGAAGCATTACAAGGGTGGTTCTTACTTTTTAAGAACCATGCGCAAGATCTATAGTCTCGAGTTGGTACCTCTCAATTATTTCAAGAGGGTTAAGGGGAATACGAGGCATAAAGCAAAAGCGAAGTAGCTGGGGGTTAAAGCAGATGGTGTCGACTGTATAAGTCGAATAGTGACGTAGGGACACGCGGTTACTGTTCTCCTCAAAGTGTAAGTAGCCGTATGCGAAAGCAAGACGTCCGTCCAAGAAGTCGTGTACAATAGATAAGCAAAACGAGCCCTCGTAAGCAGGGCGGTAAATAGCAGGCAAGGTAAGTAGTTTCCTAAATAACGAGGTGTTAAAAATGTATGCGATGCATCCGAGGGGAAAGTCAGCGTCCGGGGCGTATATCCCAATGTTGGAGCAGATGCCGAAGGGGGTGAGATTGTACTGGGTGGCAAGGGCAGTGTTGAAGGGTTCTACTGCAAAAGTGTGGACGATGCGTGCATGAAAGGCGGTAGTGAAGGTGTCTGTGAATGCGCGACGAGCTAACTGGTCTGAGGTAGGGATGCATCCAAGGTAGTCTTGATGATTCAAGTCGTGGAGGGGACGCCACTGCTCCTGGCGACGATTGGTGGTAGGGAGGACGAAGTACTGGTGCGGATGGAAGCGAAATACTGTGCAGGGGGGATGGTCGAGGAAGCCTTCAGGTAAGGGAGGACGGTCTGCTTGCTGTTGCTCGTTCTGCGCTGGAGGGGGAGTGCCGACAGGGACAAAGTTGTCTGGGATAGGCTGGGCAGTGGTAGGAGACGATGGGGGAACCATTGGGGAGTACAAGAGGCTGAGGGGTGAGGATGTGTCAACCGGGTCGATGTCTTCAGTGAGGATGCGAAGGGCAGTGCGTGGGGTAGGTTGCAGAGGAGAAGGGAGGCGCAAGGAGGTGTTAACCAAAGTGGGGGAGTTAGGAGTGGACACTTGAGCATTGGCTGGTCAATACAGGGATGATGAGAGACTGTCCAGATGTCAAGGCACGTACTGCTGATCACTAAGGACTCAGGAGCAGGTGGGCAAGGGTCGGAACAGATGATACGCGGCAAAGGCGGCGTTGAACAAGAGGACAAGCCAAATGACGAGGAGGTACCAGATGGGGACTGGTAAGTGTTGCAAGAGGCAGAGGCGAAGGCTGGAGGCCAGTGCAGCGAAGGGGCTTTAGACAAGGCAGTCGTTGAAGAGTACCTTGGAGACGAGGGAAGTCTTTAAACTGAGCGGTTGCAGGGGAGTACCCAGGAGTATGAGAGTATCACAAATGGACAGTCTGACGACTGCCATGCTTCATTGGGGCTTATATACAGTGTACAGGGTCGATTACAAAGCACTGGGACTATTCTAGACTCTTTGGTACCATCCAATAGGACTACAGAGGCATAAACTTGCTTGTGTCAACTTTCAGGCTTACTGAGCGCATTACTGATCATTGTGGAGCGATGACATCATTATGATGTCACTGTGGAGCGCTTAGTGAGCCTATGAGGTCACTGTGGAGTCGCTCAGTCAGCCATGATGTCATTGGAGCCTTGATGACGTCAGATGATTTATGCAACAGTTTCTAAGAGTTTGTGCCACTGTTTCGGGTCCATGGTGGCCGGGTGGCCATGTGGCTGCCACGCGATGATTACCCGATTAGGAAACTGGTGCCTGGTCGTGTTATAGTGCTTTTGCAATAGCAATATCTTGTACCACAGGAGGGATAGCCCAGAAAATGGAAGGGAGTCGGCAATGCAAAGTGAGAGAGGTCTTTCTTGAGTAAAATAGGACAATCCTCAGCCAGGACTTGGCCTTGGTTCATAACAACCTGCTCCTGAGTCCTTAGAGATCAGCAGTACATGTCTTGACAGAAGAGGCATCAGCATCAACAATGAAAGGTTTGTTGAAGTCTGGGTTTCGAAGAACAGGGTAATGGGTAAAGATATTCTTGAGAATATTGAACAATAATTCTGTGTAATTATCCCAGACCCAAGGTTTGTTCTGCTTTGTGAGCCAGACTAAAGGTTGAATGATGTCTGAATTTGGAATGAAGTTGCGATAGTAGTTCCCAAACCAAGGAAAGAGTGTAACTCATGTAGATTGGTAGGGGCCTTCCAATCACAAATTCCCTTAACCTTGATTGGGTCCATCTTGATCATTCCTTTACTGATAATGATGCCAAGATAGTCAATTTCTTCTTTGTAAAATTGACAGTTCTCAGGTTTAAGGAAGAGGTCATTATCTTGAAGCTTCTTGAAGATACAAGTAACAAGGTTTTTATGATACTCCCATCCTTTAGATGCTTCTGTGGCAATGATGCTGTTGTCCATATAGATGTAGAACTCCATATCATGATGATTGAGTTCCTCCCTAAAGATATCATTGACCATAGATTGGAAGGTGGCTGGGGCATTAGTGAGACCAAAGGTCATCACCATTGGTTCGAATAAGCCCTTGTTTGTTTTAAATGCTGCCTTCCATTGATCACCATCTTTGATGCATATATTGTTATAATCCCATTGTACGTCAAACTTGGTGAAGTATTGTTTACTTCCAAAGTGAGTGATAATTTCAGGAATGAGAAGAAGGGGGATTTTATTTTCAACAGTGATTGCATTATAGTCTTGGATGTAGCATCATTTGCCATCTTTCTTGCCTACAAAGAAGCAAGGAGAGGCATATGGTGATTTTGAAGGATGTATGTATCCTTTTTCCAAATGTTCCTGTAGACATTCATCTTGGGCCTGTTGTTCCACTGGTGCAAGAGGGTAAATCTTGCAATTGAGTGTAGATGGAGCATCAGGGATTAGGTCTATGGCATTATCCCAAGGTTTGGAAGTAGGAAAGTGATGAGAGGCTTCTTCAGAAAAAAGCCTTTCAAAGCGATGATAGTCAGGAGGAACTAGGTCCTTCCAGTCCTTCTTGTCTTGATCAGCTGCTTGTGCAGCTAGTTGGGCGGAAGTGCTGATCTTTGCTATGGTGACTGTGGTAGGATTGATGCTTGGGTGTAAATGGAGTTGTTTAATCCATTTATCAGTGTCCCAAATAGAGGCTACAACAGTATTTTCAAGGGTTCCTTTAGTCCAATCAACAGTAGGGTTGGTAGCACAAAGGAATGGGAAGCCAAGAAGCATGTCATCAGTGGATATTTCAGCAACATAGAAGTGCATTTGATGTTCTTGTCCTTTAAATCAAATGTAAAGGTCAACTGCTTCTATGACAGTTCCAGCTTTGTTGTGAGTACCATCTACATTGCACATGATTTTTGGCTTTTGTAGAGTGGTAACTGGGAATTTGTAGCAGGTAATGATATTCTTATGAATGAAGTTGTCAGTTGCTCCACTGTCCAAGAGAGCAATAAGATTGGCCCTTCATTCACTAGTGCATATTTGAACAGGAACTTTAATTGAATTGAGTCTTGCTACAGATACATCACTAGGGAAGACAGCTTGAATTAAGGCCAGGTAGTTCAAGCTGGGGGAAAATCCATGCCATTATTGACCATGGCAGTAGCTCATGAGCAATGTTGTTCTTCAGAATATCCAGACATTATAGCCGCAACTTCCTCAGGGGATGGTCCTTCATCAGGAGTTTGTGTCTCCTGTTGCGTGGGTTGTTGGGCTGTTTGATCATGAGGGGGAATTTCCTGATAATATTTGGTTGGTTGTTCATTAGTTTGGGCTCAGCAAACATGAGTGTCAACCTGCTCTTCAGGGTAGTACAATTCCTGGTATACATCTGGTTCTATGACTTCAACCAGACATGTTTTCATGGGAACTGACTTGAAGGTGGTCAACTTGGTAGGGCAGTTGCATGCAACATGTCCTTGTTTAGAACAGAAGAAGCAACAACCTTCAATTTGGTGTTGTCTCTTCTCCTGTTCAGTAGTGGCCGCTCTAGCATGGTCAACATCCAT
>JAGFNK010000257.1:0-73140 GCA_025769875.1 Russula earlei | reverse complement strand
CTACGCTCTGCGACGTGCCTAAAGGCTTCCGTCGCAGGCCAATGGGCAGTGAGGGTGGTCCCTCAACAGCGTCCCACGCATATGTGTCACAGAGGTGGCCGCCAGGAGAAAAGGAATGGTCCTCTTGATCTTGAGGCATCGGAAGAGTCGGCATGGCATCGCCTTCTGTGAAGAGAGGTCAGGAATAGCAATCATCAAAAATAAAAGAGAACAGAAAAGAGGAAGAAAAATATACCGAGTGAAGCGAAGGAGAGGGAAGTGGAAAGCGGTGGTGGTGGGGTGTTTGGTGGGTCAGAAGATGGGGAGGGCAAACCAACCCACTCAGCTTCAAGGTCACGTTACGAGTTGTCACTTCGGTCATAAGTTTGGCACGGTCCACATCAAAGGACGTAGGTCAAGCAGTATTTTACTAAGGGAACCGGAACGTATCCCATACATTTGATAGCTCAAATCACAAGGTGAAAGGACTCTCATCAAAGGCAACCAGAACATGAGAATCGTACTGAAAGACGACGAAACCGTAACATGAGTATGTACATGAAAGACAAAGGGCCATGTCATGGTTCCACCGATTCCGCGGCCAGCAGGGTCCAAGTTCTGCTTTGTGTGTCAATATTGAATCAATTGGAGCAGGAATAGACCGATGCACTCACCAGGTGATATCAATATGCGCGTGGGGTCTCACTCGTTCGAAGCCCTCGGTTTCTTCACCAGCAAGGCACCACTCCTGTTCCGTTTCCTGGAGATGATAGTGCAGAAAGACGGAACATTCGCCCAAGATTGCCGCCCAATGAGAGTCCTGTAGCTTCCTTGTCGATTTGACAAGGTCCCGAGTCTTGTCTCCCCATGCGCTTTCTGTAAATCCCAGGCCACGAGCTCGGCCATCCGTTTCTCGCCCTGTCCGAAGGGCATCCTCTCCAGTTTGGAAAAGCGTGAGCCCACGCTCGGCCTAGATGAAGGTTGCTTTTCATCAACATGAAATACATCAAGCAAATCACATACTGCAGCCGTTGCAAGGGCTAAAGCTCCAACTTGCTTGCCATAGTCATGACTTACTCCGGATATCTTCTTAAGGTGCTGTGAGTAGACTTCTGCCACGAGGCGAGAACAAAACGCTCCACGAGAGGCCTATGTGAGATGACCGTCATGCAAGACCTCAACTCCATTTAATAATATTGACGTACCTTGTCATCGGGATGTTTGTATACAAAAGTGAGATCCCTGAGTGCGTCTGCCACATACTCTTCACGATCAACTGCATGGGGGAATAAATTGGAGTTGGAAAATGTTTGAGACACTACGCGATATCCCGCTTTCCCCATCTCACTTCTCCAATTATTGAGTGTATTCTCAGCCTGAAGGGTGGTTAGACAATACCTCAGTGTTTTCCACAATGGCTACTTACCACGCGCATGACTGTGGATAGATCTTCCTGGCTGAGTTGCTCAGAGAAAACTCGAGCCCAAAGTTTGGCTGCCTCGGAGTGAATCTGGCTGTTGACGCTGAATGGATCTTCAAGAGAGCCAGCCCAAGCCAGAAGAAGCGGTATAAAAACTTTCCGCCACGTTTGATTATCCACACTACCATGTTGAAGTGGAAGATCTGACGTCGTGTATCTTTGTTTTCGAGTACGCGAGCCTGGGTTGTGCCTTGGCACAACCCCGGCTGGCTTACCATCGCCGCTCATGCTCCCTGTGTCAGACTGGGTGTTGAACGCGGACAGCCTGATTCGCATCTTTCACAAATTTCATCAACATTTGCATGATAAATGGATATTGGAACATACCTGCTGCGTCTTGCGTGCCAGTGAAGATGCATTGACTTCTGTTCTGTTGGTTGGAATCCTCCTTACTGGCTGTGGTGCAGAGCTCTTGCTTGCTTCTACACGCAGGAGGAGCTCTTCAGGCTCATCAATATCAAACTCACCAGCCTGGGGTTCTTCGGCATGTAACAGGCCTACCATGGCATCACATCGTTTGAGGCGTTTAGGGAAGGCACTGATCACGTTGAGAAGACGAAGAGGTATGTAATGAGCATACTCACCTATTGTTCCTTGCCATCTTGCGTTTTGTACTCAAGGGGGAGTCACCACTGACACTCCGTGCAGCGGTAATTTCGGATCTCAAGGATCCTCTCTTCGGTTTCTGTGAACAATGATGAGGATTTCTTATGTTAGCCACAGACCACTTACCACTGGCCTCTTTCTCGAGGCGTTCCTCATGGTGGCCATCAGGTGTGACTCGCCTTCGCTGTTATCAGTATCACCTGTATCGTCTTGAGCGTTGAAGTCGTCGAGTTCAGTTGATAAAGGTGGAGTCATGATCCGGAGGTTTTCCTTGTCTCCATCTCTGTCTGAGCCGTGCTCTTCTGAGTCGTGCTCATACTGCCTATAAAATTTCTCAGTCATGGCCAATACATTTCATGTGACTTACTGTGGCTGTCGCTTGGACACACAAAGGTCCGGCCTCGATGAATGGGCATGGAGAGTTTGCTCTTCTAACTCTATCAGGTCCTCCAATTGTGCGACACGATTGAGGACAGAACGGCGGTTCTCTTCTTCATCTTCTCTCCGGGCAAGTGTGGCAGCATTGTCCTCCTGGACTTGTTTTTGTGTGCGGCGAGTATGCTTGTTTTGTAAAACAACGTGACCAGGATGTGCCAAGGCGTTGGCTTTGCGAGTGGTGACCATGTGGGAGTGAGATGAGAGACGATATGGGTAGTGGACCGTGCTTACCTCCCTCTGAGGTTGGCTTTTCAAGGTGAAACGTCACCGTTGATCTTCTCCCGCAACCCGAAACAGTTTCATACCATAAGTTACCATAGAGGTCTGGAGCTCCATCAAGGAAGTGACAACAGTGACCTGCAGTTGAACAGGAGAGCGCCTATCACCTGCCAGGCTTTTTGGAAAGGAAAAGCGGATGTCTTGTTTCAGTAGTCATTGTGCCAAGATCAATGAAGGGTAGACAGGACAAGGCGTCAAGTGTAGACGTTTCAGAAAATGCGAGAATCAGGGCTGGCACGTTGTGCGAAGAGCACGGAGTTGAAAGTTAATTTGATGTATCAAGTTCCAAGGCGGATTCCCGCTGGCTGATTGATTGATACTTAAGATTCCCGCTGGCCGCAGAATCATGTGAACATGTGTAGCGCGCCACCACGGGCACGCGGAGTTCGTGGGGCTACGATCCGAGGGCGGGTACGAGCATGAAGGAACCGAGAGCAAGCAAGGGTCGCGCAGTTGTTTGGCGTCTCGGATGTACGCGAGCGAGAGAGAGAGAGAGAGAAAGTGTGTGCGTGTGAGTAAGAGCTTGAGGAAGTCGAGGTGTTGGATTCACGCAGGCAGACGAGGTTTAACGAGGACGCAGAAGATTCTCCTTTGAAGCCGTAGCTACTAGTCCTTTAAGTACTGTAGCTAAGACGAACGGGAAGACATTATACACTAATATGAACGAGGCGAGTGTCAGCAAGGAAACAGAGTCGGAAAGTAAGTAAACGAAGCAGGGCAAGAATTCATAGCAGTAGAGTATACCAGTCAAGAGCGTACCAAAAGTGTCGTGTTCCTCCGACTCCGATACGGCGAGCGAGGCGCGATGCGGCGATAACGACAGGGCGAGGCGCTGAGGGCAGCGAGCCCTCGGGTAAGGCGACGATGACGGCGTGCGTGCGTCATTCGGGTCTGTGCGTAGACGTGTGGCGGGGGCGAGGACGATGCTTGAGAGACGATGACGGAAGGGCGAGAGTGAGATGAATGGGAGTCGACGACGGTCGAGAGTATAATGTCACAGACGAAGGAGACTAGTGGCGCAGGGGATGGATGTGGACAAAGGAGGGCGAGGCTCGGGCGAACTGCGATGATGTCGTGCCGTAGGTCAATGTGTGGAGGAGCCGAGCTCCGACTTGAAGACCGACGAGAGTGGAGCGTAGGCGGCGAGACAGGTGACGTCGACGGCGACTTGAGCCGTTGTCGCAGTTCCCGGGCGCAGAGTGGGGAATGCGAGGGGAGTCGACGACGGTCGAGAGTATAATGACGCAGACGAAGGAGGAAGACTAGTGGCGCAGGGGATGGATGTGGACAAAGGACAAAGGAGGGCGAGGCTCGGGCGAACTGCGATGATGTCGTGCCGTAGGTCGATGTGTGGAGGAGCCGAGCTCCGACTTGAGGACCAACGAGAGTGGGGCGTAGGCGGCGAGGCAGGTGACGTCGACGGCGATCGACTTGAGCCGTTGTCGCAGTTCCCGGGCACAGAGTGGGGAACGCGTGGGGGATGACGTTAAGAGGAGTGTGCGAGATGGAAAGAGAAGGAGAGGGAAGGAGCGACGACAGTTGGAGAGTGAGAGGAATGAAGGCGATGGGGAGGAGAACGCGTTGGCGCAGTGCAAGGGGGGTGGGAACAAGTCAGAGTTTCCCGGCTAGCAGGCTCACATCACAAATTTCACCCACCATATGATGATGGGCGCTCTCTAGGGCCATATGGTTGGATAATCGTGGGGGGTCACAGCCTATGGTGACTGGATCCTCGCCTTCGGCATATCAAATCAGGTAGTCCTTGCATCTTCTTGGTTTCTCCGTTACAACTCCGTGCTCCTCGGGCATGGGGCATTCCCGATCCTTGCCTTCATTGCCCCTTGATCCCCTTTTCTTTTATGAACAGTCTATTCGTCTACGATCGTCATTGCCTTTGTCAATGTTAGATGCCTTACTTACAACCGCAGGCTAGGCCGCGCCGTTACCGTGACTTATGGCCATACTGTACTACCGTAATTATATGGGTCCCGTTACCATACCGTCGGTCAGAAAATATACATGGAAGACGGCCATACCCGATACGGCCGGTGTGCCGTACTCAGCCGTATGATGATGGTGAAAACGGCCGTCGACGGCAGTACAGTTCGCTTTCAACGTGACCTACCGGATAGTAATGTGATCATGTTGGTACCAATGACGTGCCACGGGTCAGCAAATTGTGAAAACTCCGACCACCTGTCTGGGAACTTGGAGCGTCGAACGTCACGGTCGATCGGCGGTGGGACACGACACGGACACGACGAGGCGCGTCTAAGGGAAAATCAATCACTAACACAGGCACGCGGCCGGAGGTAGCCGTGTTCATTTCGGGAGAATCCGACTTTGGGAGGCCCATTAACGTCAGGCTCAGCTCTGGTGTCTGGTAATTGCCGAGCCACCTATCCGCCACCGCAATCCAGACCGGAGATGAATGAGGCGCAAGTTGACCCGGTGATGATTCGGCGCACTGGCTCGGCACTGAGATCGTTCTTTTTGTTTCGCCTACCAGCAAGTCTGTCGTTCGCCCGGAAGGAGAGCCACAAAGAGCGGCCACAAGATCGCTGCTCAGGTTCGCCTTTGTTACCTCCATCACGCTGCACTGCAAGATAGCCGAAGGGTAGTCTTAGTGACTCGCGCGCGCGTCTAGACGATCACTGTAATATATTACCTAGACCTAGATAAGATAGCTGAAGGGTAGTCTATGTCCAGTGCATAAGTAAGATAACAAAAGACATACCTCAGTGACACGCGCGCGTAGACGATCACTGAGGGGAACTAATCGAAGTATCTACTGGTTTAAGTAGACTATTGCTGCAGGCTACGCAAGCCTGCCATCAGGGAAGATTTAAACATAAGAAAGGTGAATCACGCTGATCTCAGGTTGTGAGACGAGATGTAAAGAATCAAGCATCATATGGAGCAGATGGGCGATCCATCAATCACTCGTGATTGGCATCACTCACGCACAAACAATCTCACTCACTCGTGCGCCCGCGCTCCGTTCCTTTGCTAGGCTCTGCTGTTGCTGTCGAGCGAATCTTCTCAGGTGGCCGTGATACCATTTCACTCCGGCATGCAAGCCTTCAACCAGAGACCATTCGTACATTGATATTGGTGAAGCAACACCAAAGGCCCGGGCGCATGGCAGGCGCATGGAAATTGACAGGAGACTCTAAAAATAGAATAACACTGTACCGTACACCCGTATTGACCCGTTTACGGCCGTATAACCCCCCGTACCGTACCGTCAATAGTTTTTTTTTTGCTTTACGGTTACGGGTTATGGTAAAATTTGTACCATACTAGTAAGTGACCCGTCAATACTGTATACGGTGCGGAGCCCTACGTTTGAACGGTAAACTCTCAGCATTCCCAAAACACGGAGAGGTCCTTTTCCGCTTGGTCACATGCCAGTGTTCCGTTCCGTTCCTATTCATTGGTAAAAGCATCGGTGGTCCCACGCCAAACTAGCGCTAGTCTCCTCGCATCATGGCAGGGTCACGGTGATTTCGGGTCATTACAGTAGCATCAAGTAGATGTCTTTCCACACTTGACACCCTTAGCACCCAGACGAAATGCTCGAAAATTGTCCAGGCCTGTCTCATAGTAATGAAAAGTAGCGTGCTCCATCTTTAGTGGTGCGTGCTGAGCGTTATGGTGTACAGACTTCATTGTCCCTATCCAAACTGCCCTATAACGTTCAAGAGTCAGCATGGATGTACATACCATGTCCGAGCTGTTCACCATGGGTCTTTCAATCACCAACCCAACCCACAAGATGGTCAAGAATATGAAGATCATCATCACTGGCACAGTGGTTCTCATGATACGGGTCACGGCACTCCTGCATTGCTAGCCAACGATCTGGGCCAGGTTGGTCAGAAAAAGGAACATCCTCATCTGACAGGTAACTTGAAGTGTACCCCCTTTGTTGTTGAATTTTCACTGACCATTGGGCTTATGAGCAGCACTCCCATGCGACTCTGATGGCCATGTCTGCCCACCTGGTGTGCCACCACCACCGCGAGCAATGGCACAGCAAGGGGATTGGCACCCATTTGACAGTGAGGTGCAATTCAACCTTGCTGACCTCCTCTACCGTCGTGCAGAACTCTCAAACTCAAATATCGATGCCCTTCTTGATTTATGGGCGAGATCGATGGGTAATCCTGCCCCATTCCGATCATTTAAAGAGATGCATGCGATGATCGATTCCTCTGAGCTTGGCGACATTCCTTGGGAATGCCTGCGAGCACGATTCTCTGGAGATGTAAGTGTTGGTGAGAGCATCCCAGATTGGATGCAAACGGACTACGAAATCTGGTATCGCAACCCCGATGCTGTCGTATCAACGATGCTAAACTCCGCTGCCTTTGCGGGTCAATTTGACCTACGCCCGTATATCGATCTTGATGCAGATGGAAGGCGTCGCTGGAGTAATGTCATGTCTGGAAACATGGCTTGGAGACAGTGTGTAAGCCTCACAGTTCCAGTATTATCTTGGACATGTGTATTGATGCGCCCGCACATAGGATGTGATCATGAAGGCGAACCCAAATGCACTAGGTGCAATGTATTGCCCAATCATACTCGGGAGTGACAAGACAACCGTATCGGTGGCAACTGGCCACGTCGAATATCACCCTCTGTATTTATCAATCGGCAACGTTCACAATACAGTACGACGCGCACACCAGTGGTGCAGTGATCCCAATTGCTTTCCTAGCCATCCCTCACAGTAAGTACACAATTTCCGCCATCATGCTGCACATAGTCAGGATACTTAAATGCGTAATCCAGGTGATCGTCGCTCCGACGATAGCACAGCATTTCGAACGTTCAAACGGCAGCTATATCATTCCTCAATAGCGGCAGTCCTGCGCCCATTGTGCCAAGGGATGCACGAACCAGTTGTGCGGAGATGTCCAGACGGGCATTTCAGACGTGTCATATATGACCTTGTTGCGTTCATCGCTGACTACCCTGAGCAAGTGATGCTCACAGGTCTTGTGCAGGGCTGGTGCCCAAAGTGAGTACTTCATGTTATTCCACAGCGGCACTTGACTGTATCATTAGATGTAGATCACTACCAGGAAGCCTTGACGTCTATACAGGTCCTCGAACAGCAAGACTTGTAGAAGGCCTGACTGGTTTGCTTGATTCCAAAACACTTTGGAAGGAGTATGGAATTGACGACGATGTTATAGTGAGTCCATTTACTTGCTCTTGCCCTCACCTCCAATTAATTGAATATGTGTTTACAGCCATTCACGTCAGATTTTCCGCGTGCCGACATTCATCAAATGCTTTCGCCCGATCTCTTACACCAGGTCATCAAGGGAACATTCAAGGATCACCTAGTGGAATGGGTATGCAATTACCTACTCGCAAAGAATGGTGAACGGAAAGCAAACGCGATCCTTGATGACATAGATCGACGGTATGTCATCCTCACAATAATTGAAGGGTTGTCATTTTTAATGTGTTGACAGCATTGCTGCAGTGCCACCTTTCCCTGGCCTCCGTCGATTCCCTCAAGGTCGCCGATTCAAGCAGTGGACCGGGGATGACTCAAAGGCGTTAATGAAGGTACGATGTTTTACATCATTCTGCACTGAGTACCAAGTGATATTGTAGGTGTATGTACCTGCAATCATAGGTTATGTACCGGACGAGGTTATTAAATGCCTGTCTGCCTTTTTGGACGCATGCTACATTGCTCGACGCCAGGACATCTATTCCGACACATTGGATGCGTTCGATGCCGCATTGCATAATTTCCGAGAGCTGCGCGAGGTGTTTCGGATCCCTGGCGTTCGGCCAACAGGATTCTCACTCCCAAGGCAACATGCGTTCTTTCATTACCGTCGCTTGATCGAAGATTTTGGAGCCCCCGGGGGCCTGTGTTCTTCAATTACTGAATCCCGCCACATTACGGCCGTCAAGAAACCATGGCGCCGATCCAACAAGTACAATGCATTAGGCCAGATGCTTCTCATCAACCAGCGTCTGGATAAGCTTGCTGCAATGCGCAGCGAGTTCACTGCGCGTGGCATGTTGCCAGGTGGCACTGGCCACAGTTCCGATAGTACACTGGCAGCATCCGTTCTCGGGAACTCGCGACAGATTTCTGACGATGAAGACGACGATTGCAGTCCTGTACAAGGCCAGGCCACCCTTGGGCGTGTAAAGTTGGCCCAAACTCGTGGTACGTCCTATTAGTATCTCACTTTCCGATCAGTCAATAGCTGAATCCATGAAGCACGCAGATATCCACGGGACATCGAAGCGCTTTCTCTCCACATAGGCACACCAGGGCTTCATGACATGGCTCTGGAATGTGTCGCAGATCAGCTCTGTCAGGACGCCAACAAGCTACCCCCGATCACGGGCAAGATTTCCGTGTTTCACTCGGCTGTGGCAACGTTCTATGCACCGAGCGATCCAAGTGGAACGCATGGGATGCGGCGCGAGCGCATCCGTTCTACGCCGTCATGGCGGGGCTGTGGACCACGTCGTGACTGTGCATTTGTTGTTGAGGATGAGACAAAGCCAGGGATGAGAGGCATGACTGTGGTAAGGGTCATGGTTTTATTCTCGTTCGAATATGGAAACGTCCATTACCCATGTGCTCTTGCGCACTGGTTTAAGAGGGTAAGACGTGACCCTGTAACAGGGCTGTGGGTGGTTCGCCCAGACATCACCACTGGCAGACGATACCAATCCATTTTACATCTAGATACATTACTGCGGGGTGCCCATCTCATTCCAGTTTATGGCAATAAAGGGCTACCACTTGATTTTCATTATAGTTATTCACTAGATGCATTTGATTCATTTTATGTAAATAAATACATAGATCATCACGCGAATGAAATCGCATTCTGAAGGTAAACATGGGAATGGTTCGATTCCGGAGAGGAGCCTGAGAAACGGTTACCACATCCACGGAAGGCAGAAGGCGCGCAAATTACCCAATCTCGACACTGGAGAGAATCACCAACGCATTCTTCTCCTGCACACTCGTTCTCAATGCCGTTGTAATTTCGTGAGCAGGGTGTCGGCTGACCCCGACTGACAGCATCCCCATTTTTTAAAACTCCTCACGTTTCTCGCCTTCTGCCCAGACATCACTGCTCAGTCCGGAAAGGGTGCGCCCGACATCGTCAATGTCGCGGTGAAGAGGCTCGTCGAATTGATCGTTGATGGTGCAAGCGTCCTCGATCTCTGCGTCGAGGGCGACAAGCTTATCGAAGAGGGCACCGCAGCCGTGTACAACAAGTCCGTGACGGGAGTCAAGGTCTCTAAAGGTTCGTGCAGTCCCTCCCAGAACTCCCGCTCCCCTCCTGCGCGAAAACCCTGTGAACCTACGAGCAGCTGATTGTCCGTCCCGATTCAAACCACCTTCGCTTCGTTTTTTTTTTTCTTTGTTGATTTTTCTCTCTCCCGTTTGTGTTGATGCAGGACTCACTTTCCCGACGTCCATGTCGGTGAACAACTGCGTCGCGCACTTTTCGCCACTATCGTGCGTCTTATTTTTCTCTCCCTTTGTCCCCCCACTCACTCTTCCTCTGCTGCGCGATCCATCCCGCGCGATTTCTCCTCACGAACCAAAACCACTCCCCCCCCCGTTCCGCTCCTCATGCACACGCAGCTCGGATCCACTATCTGCACAGAAGCTCGCCAAGGGCGACGTGGTGAAGCTGCACCTAGGCGCGCACATTGACGACTTCGCGGTGATCGCGGCCAAGACGATCGTCGTCGGGGCGACGCCAGAGAGCCCCGTGACGGGCCGTCGTGCGGACGCGCTGCGGGCCGCGTGGGCAACAAGAATTGGCAGGTTACGGAGGCGGTGGGTAAGGTGGCGGCGGCGTGGGACTGCAAGCCCGTCGAAGGTGCGTTTTTCGTTTCGCGTTTCCCGCCCTCCCCGTACCGCCCGGTCCGCCGTATCGCCAGCATTGCCAGCCACCGCCACCGTCTCAGCTTCCCCCGCAACAGCCATCTTATCCCAGCTGTCATCTCAGTCAGTCTAGCCGCCACCTCAGCTCGCCCCAGCCGTCTTAGCACCAGTCGTGATGGCAGCCATCTCAGTCACGTCCATTGCCACCTCAGCTCTTCCCTCCGCCGCCCATACCGTCACCAGCACCAGCACCAGCACCAGCACCGGCACCTTCACTAGAACCAGCACCAGCACCGCCGCCTACACCGTTGTATCACCAGCATCACCAGCCGCTTCCGCCATCTCAGCCTCGTCCTTTGGTGCCTCAGTTCCGTCCAAGGTATCGCCAGCCGTGCCTCCCACCCCCCCAATCAGGATCGTCATCTCAATGCCTCCGGCGCCCCCTGCGCTTATGCCTACGAACTCGCGTTTGCCGCCAACGCCCCTGCTTCCCGACCACGCCGTCATCTCATGTCCGCCAACCGCCGTCTCGCCGCCACGCCTCGTAAAAGACATTAACAAATAGTACAACCCCACGAAGAATCGCACGATGAAAGCGGTGGCCACCAGATAGTCTCTTCTTCGCTTCGTGTTTGGCCGCTACCGCATGGATAACCCTTGACAGATAACGAAGAACACGCCGCCGCCTCAGAGAAGCAGAAGCCGCCACCATCGCAGGCCGTTCGCCGACACACCCAGGCACGCCGATAACTCAGGAGGCACGCCGCGCGCCACGCGCCATTGCCCATGCGTCCACCACCACCTCAGTTGGAGACGACCACGCCGCCGCAGCCGAGACACGACGACAAGAGCAACACGCGCGGCCGATGGCAACTCAATGCCGCGTCAACGGTCTAGCCCACCTTCCCGACGCGCGCGTTCCCATCGCCTCTGCCATAGAGTCCCACAACCGTTGGCTGTTTTCCAACTCAGGATGAGTGTAATGCTTATGCTTGTACGTCAGTGTGATCCAATATGAGAATGAGCCAATCCCCACAAGTGCCGCAAGGCCTCATTTGAATTTTCCCGAAATGCAGACGGCGTCATGTCTAGAAGCGGTGATGGCGCTTATTCGACAGTCGCAGCTGTAAAAGTCGTTACCGTATTCAGATTCAGCAATCAAGGAGTCGCAATCGACCGTATGAAACGGGGCGCTGGTGCACTTACATTTCTCGCGCTTTCCGTTCATCTTTAAAATCCACTCCATGCATCCCATTTGTGTTTGTCTCCTCTCAGTCCCATCTCCATGATGCCTGAATCTACTCCTCATCACAACGGCGATCCAGTTGTGGACGGCTTTGGCAATATCGTGAACGACGACATATCCGAATACTCCATCGAAGACGAGGAGGAGGAGGAGGAGGAGGTGGAGGTACCTCAACCCGAGCCCAGGCAGGCCTGGTTCTACAACCAAGACTTGCAGACAATCACACATTCCTCTGCCTGCAAGGAATGCTCTGCATGGCATGTCCATCGCTTACAGTCAACGATCAACAAGGATGAGTCTCTGAGCCGTGCACTCAGAGTCCAAAACGTGCGACAATGGCGGTTTCGGTTCCTGAGCCTTCGACAGGATAAAATAGCCTTGTGCCGGCGACTATCCACGTTACGCGAAGAAAACAGGTATCTAAGAACCAAGATATTGGACTTGGAGGCACGTCTAATGG
Organism: Russula earlei; assembly: GCA_025769875.1. NCBI lineage: Eukaryota > Fungi > Basidiomycota > Agaricomycetes > Russulales > Russulaceae > Russula > Russula earlei. Next base: position 60,752 of record JAGFNK010000257.1, on the reverse strand, counting down.
CAGAAAGCATAAAACTGTCAGAAATCAGAAAACGACCACGTCCTGACAATGAGATCCCGCATTAATGTAAGGTGGATTCCTACTAACTCCCACCACTGCTCACTGTAACACAGGATAAGACGCCGTAAGGGGTGTGAGCCCGCTGGACGGGAAATACTTATGACTTGTACCCGCACCCATGCACCCTTTTCCTTTGTCTTCATCCCATTCCTCTCCTTCCTCCCTCCAACTATCGTCTTTCCCTTCCCTCTCCTTCTCTTTCCCTCGCGCGCCCCCCTCTCGACGTCATTATCCCCACTCTCCACCTAGGAACAGCGAGAACATTCGACGTCACTCGCCTCGCCGCTCAACGCCTCCTTCGTCGGTCTTAGAGTCGGAGCTCGGCTCCTCCACACATCAACCTACGGCACGACATCATCGTCGTCCAGCCGTGCCTCGCCTACTTCTATCCCCTGCGCCACTAGTCTCCTTTATCTGCGTCATTCTTCGTCACATTATACTCTCGCCCTTCGTCGAACTCCTTTCACCAGGTTCTCGCCCCTCTGTGACCGTCCCTCAAGCATCGTCCTCGCACCCGCCACACATCTACGCACAGACCCGGATGACGCGTTCCATCGTCATCGTCGCTCTACCTGAGGGCTCGCTGCCCATAGTATCTCGCCACTACGTCATCGCCGCGCCGCCCCGCGCTCATGGACTCGCAGTCGGAGGAATAGGACTTTTGGTACGCTCTTGACTGGTATACTGTTCTACTATAAATTCCCATTCCGCTTCGTTTTCTTGCCTTACGACTCTGACTCCGTCTCTTGCCTCGTTTCTTGTAGTTCGTCATACGCGTCAGTTCATTCACATCCTATGCGACGTCATACCTACTCTGTCTCGTCTCTCATGTCTCTTGATTACCTGATTCTCCCCTGCTTTTGCTACAGTATTTAAGGACCAGTAGCTACGGTCTTGAATAGCAGCTCAGTGCAGTCTTCCGTTTCTGCGTTAACCTCCTCGCCTGCTAGTGAAAATGTCTGTTCACTGAACGCTCCTGCAAAGCTTCCCTCTTCTCTCTCCCTCCTTCGAAACTACGCGTGCACAACACGCGCTCGACTCTCTCTCTCTCTCTCTCTCTCTTTCTCTCTCGAACGTGTCGAAGACGTGAAGTCTTGGGGATGTAAGGTGTATGAGCCCGCTGACGGGGAAACTCACATGACCTGCACTTGCCCCCACTTCCCACGCGTCCTCCTTCCCTTTCTTTCATCTTTCTCCCTCACTCTCACGTTCCCCTCTCGACGTCGTCCCCACCGCGTTCCCCGCTCTGTGCCCGGGAACTGTGACAACGGCTCAAGACGATCGCCGTCGACGTCACTCGCCTTGCCCTTGCTCCAGCCACACGTCTACGCGCGGACCCATATGACGCGTTTGTCGTCATCGTCGATTCACACTGAGGCAGCCAAACTTTGGGCTCGAGTTTTCTCTGAGCAACTCAGCCAGGAAGATCTATCTACAGTCATGCGCGTGGTAAGTAGCCATTGTGGAAAACACTGAGGTATTGTCTAACCACCCTTCAGGCTGAGAATACACTCAATAATTGGAGAAGTGAGATGGGGAAAGCGGGATATCGCGTAGTGTCTCAAACATTTTCCAACTCCAATTTATTCCCCCATGCAGTTGATCGTGAAGAGTATGTGGCAGACGCACTCAGGGATCTCACTTTTGTATACAAACATCCCGATGACAAGGTACGTCAATATTATTAAATGGAGTTGAGGTCTTGCATGACGGTCATCTCACATAGGCCTCTCGTGGAGCGTTTTGTTCTCGCCTCGTGGCAGAAGTCTACTCACAGCACCTTAAGAAGATATCCGGAGTAAGTCATGACTATGGCAAGCAAGTTGGAGCTTTAGCCCTTGCAACGGCTGCAGTATGTGATTTGCTTGATGTATTTCATGTTGATGAAAAGCAACCTTCATCTAGGCCGAGCGTGGGCTCACGCTTTTCCAAACTGGAGAGGATGCCCTTCGGACAGGGCGAGAAACGGATGGCCGAGCTCGTGGCCTGGGATTTACAGAAAGCGCATGGGGAGACAAGACTCGGGACCTTGTCAAATCGACAAGGAAGCTACAGGACTCTCATTGGGCGGCAATCTTGGGCGAATGTTCCGTCTTTCTGCACTATCATCTCCAGGAAACGGAACAGGAGTGGTGCCTTGCTGGTGAAGAAACCGAGGGCTTCGAACGAGTGAGACCCCACGCGCATATTGATATCACCTGGTGAGTGCATCGGTCTATTCCTGCTCCAATTGATTCAATATTGACACACAAAGCAGAACTTGGACCCTGCTGGCCGCGGAATCGGTGGAACCATGACATGGCCCTTTGTCTTTCATGTACATACTCATGTTACGGTTTCGTCGTCTTTCAGTACGATTCTCATGTTCTGGTTGCCTTTGATGAGAGTCCTTTCACCTTGTGATTTGAGCTATCAAATGTATGGGATACGTTCCGGTTCCCTTAGTAAAATACTGCTTGACCTACGTCCTTTGATGTGGACCGTGCCAAACTTATGACCGAAGTGACAACTCGTAACGTGACCTTGAAGCTGAGTGGGTTGGTTTGCCCTCCCCATCTTCTGACCCACCAAACACCCACCACCACCGCTTTCCACTTCCCTCTCCTTCGCTTCACTCGGTATATTTTTCTTCCTCTTTTCTGTTCTCTTTTATTTTTGATGATTGCTATTCCTGACCTCTCTTCACAGAAGGCGATGCCATGCCGACTCTTCCGATGCCTCAAGATCAAGAGGACCATTCCTTTTCTCCTGGCGGCCACCTCTGTGACACATATGCGTGGGACGCTGTTGAGGGACCACCCTCACTGCCCATTGGCCTGCGACGGAAGCCTTTAGGCACGTCGCAGAGCGTAGCTGGTGTCCGATCAGAGGTTGGTGCGCCAGGTCGACGGATTCTCCTTCCGTGCGGTACAAAAGCGCGATGTGCAGTGCAGCTGATGTTATGCCATCTGTGCCTGCCCTTCGTAGCCTGCGACGGAAGCCTTTGGCATGTCGCAGAGCGTAGCCGGTGCCGAACCCCCTTGGTATCGTTTTCGCGAAAGACCCAGTAGACCTAGGAGATGGATAAGCTCTGTAATCGGTCGTAATTAGATGGAATGCCCACCATCTCCCTGGGAGCCTCGTGAAGGCGATGCCATGCCGACTCTCTCGATGCCTCAAGATCAAGAGGACCATTCCCTTTCTCTCGGCGGCCATCTCTGTGACACATATGCGTGGGACGCTGTTGAGGGACCACCCTTACTGCCCATTGGCCTGCGACGGAAGCCTTTGGCACGTCGCAGAGCGTAGCTGGTGTCCGATCAGAGGTTGGTGCGCCAGGTCGACGGATTCTCCTTCCGTGCGGTACAAAAGCGCGATGTGCAGTGCAGCTGATGTTATGCCATCTGTGCCTGCCCTTCGTAGCCTGCGACGGAAGCCTTTGGCATGTCGCAGAGCGTAGCCGGTGCCGAACCCCCTTGGTATCGTTTTCGCGAAAGACCCAGTAGACCTAGGAGATGGATAAGCTCTGTAATCGGTCGTAATTAGATGGAATGCCCACCATCTCCCTGGGAGCCTCGTGAAGGCGATGCCATGCCGACTCTCTCGATGCCTCAAGATCAAGAGGACCATTCCCTTTCTCTCGGCGGCCATCTCTGTGACACATATGCGTGGGACGCTGTTGAGGGACCACCCTCACTGCCCATTGGCCTGCGATGGAAGCCTTTGGCACGTCGCAGAGCGTAGCTGGTGTCCGATCAGAGGTTGGTGCGCCAGGTCGACGGATTCTCCTTCCGTGCGGTACAAAAGCGCGATGTGCAGTGCAGCTGATGTTATGCCATCTGTGCCTGCCCTTCGTAGCCTGTGACGGAAGCCTTTGGCATGTCGCAGAGCGTAGCCGGTGCCGAACCCCCTTGGTATCGTTTTCGCGAAAGACCCAGTAGACCTGGGAGATGGATAAGCTCTGTAATCGGTCGTAATTAGATGGAATGCCCACCATCTCCCTGGGAGCCTCGTGAAGGCGATGCCATGCCGACTCTCTCGATGCCTCAAGATCAAGAGGACCATTCCCTTTCTCTCGGCGGCCATATCTGTGACACATATGCGTGGGACGCTGTTGAGGGACCACCCTCACTGCCCATTGGCCTGCGACGGAAGCCTTTGGCACGTCGCAGAGCGTAGCTGGTGCCGAACCCCCTTGGTATCATTTTCGCGAAAGACTCTGTAGACCTGGGAGATGGATAAGCTCCGTAATCGGTCGTAATTAGGTGGTGGTATTCCATCTCTCTGGGAGCCTCGTGAAGGCGATGCCATGCTGACTCTTTCGACCTCAAGATCAAGAGGACCATTCCCTTTCTCTCGGAGGCCATCTCTGTGACACATATGCGTGGGACGCTGTTGAGGGACCACCTTCACTGCCCATTGGCCTGCGATGGAAGCCTTTGGCACGTCGCAGAGCGTAGCTGGTGCCGAACCCCCTGGTATCATTTTCGCGATAGACTCTGTAGACCTGGGAGATGGATAAGCTCCGTAATCGGTCGTAATTAGGTGGTGGTATTCCATCTCTCTGGGAGCCTCGTGAAGGCGCTGCCATGCTGACTCTTTCGACCTCAAGATTAAGAGGACCATTCCCTTTCTCTCGGAGGCCATCTCTGTGACACATATGCGTGGGACGCTGTTGAGGGACCACCCTCACTGCCCATTGGCCTGCGACGGAAGCCTTTGGCACGTCGCAGAGCGTAGCTGGTGTCCGATCAGAGGTTGGTGCGCCAGGTCGACGGATTCTCCTTCAGTGCGGTACAAAGCGCGATGAGAACGAGCGCATGCGTCTGATGTTCGTGGCCGCCTTCTTCTGCACACATTTACCCCCAGTGTTGGCACGAAGCCTTCGCAGGACCTTCCTGACCTTACGAAATCCAGTTATTCCTCTCTGCGCGCTTGTTCTCGCCACCCAAGGCATTTTCTACAACATTTTTGTCTTTCGCTGCTGTTTATATAATCTCAAGCCCTCACGCCCACTCTCTCACGAGTCCTGTCGTATATCGTCTCTCCAAGCACCTGCCACCGTTTCGTTGGCTACCTCGAAGAGGAGGCCGTGGTGACATATACGCGCGCGAGTGGGGAACTTGAGCAGGGCGTGGTACGTGAAGCGGTGGTCACGTGCCATGACTCTTTGTACTAACTTGCGCTTGCGCATGCGTGAACAGGGAGAACTTGGCAGCGCCAGCCATCGCCAAGGACTACTGGCGTCTCTCACAAAACGCGGCGATAAAGGACGTCCTTTATGCTGTGCGCTCCGACGGAACGACACACCGTTTTTGTCAATCACAGCATTCAAGTTGGCAATCTTCAGCCTCATCTCATGATGTCAACCCATTCGCTATTCGCGAGCCCGACATGCATGTTAAGGGCAGGAACATCAAGTAAGCTCATCACCATCACCTTGCTGATGAATGTACCACGCCCATATCATTATTGACTTGTCACCAGGTTCACTCGGGAAACAGTAGCCAAATACGTGAATGCAAGCGAAAAGTTGATCTGAGATCACTCTTCGCCTCCTGAAGCGTAGTGTTCCATGTTCTTGGTTTGATTCGATTCTTGCCCATCTGACATCTTACCTTACTCTCTGACATACACGTCGCCAAGACGGTACAAGTTAATGAAATGAAAAACACATGTGCGAAGCTTAGCGCGCAGAAGTCGCGCGTGCCAGAAGGTGAGGCAGGAGGGGACACTCTCCGATGTCATTGAGAAACAAGGAACGCAAACGCCTTGGTGCCGCGCAAGCAGGAGTGGAGGGGTGAGCAATTACTTTACCAGTGCCACGACAACAGCAACAATTGTGCCTGTATGTGAGTGCCCATCTTTTCCTCTCTGTGCCTTTTCCTTTGCACTCATTTTCCCGCGTGTGATTTTTACCTTCGCTCGTTCACGCGGTGTGCCTCTGAAGGTTGGCCAGGTGAAGGGAAGGAGAGGTAATTTGAAGAGGATGTGGCCACTGATTTGTGAATGTTAATACCTGCAATTATGGGATCTTTCTAGCTTGAGATCATGTATCTGTCTCTAGGTGTTTTGCTATTTCTAGTGTTTTGCACCTGCCAGAAGGGATCTGTCCCTGTTGCCTGTTTGACCATCTAGATCTAGTATTAGACCTGGAACTATTGGGAATCTCATAGGGACAGATCCTTTCTAGCTCCAGGTGTGAAACTAGTGTGCTAGACCTAGATTTTCAGAAAATAGAACTTGGCAAGTCTCTAATTTTAGGCCAAAAACTAGAATGCTGGTAGTACTAGCCATACTAGATCTAGTACTCCTAGTAGCATGTTAATTTGCTGATGTGGTACAACAGTGAAAAAAAAAAATAGTGTCTCTGGGGTCCTTGATCACTTTTCTCACTCAGTCGCTTACTTACAAATGTGTGTTGTCTTCGCGCGTCAGAAACAGGGACAGGCCAGCATAACAAGCTGGCCGGTCCCTGTTGCCATAATCGAGAGAGGTGTGCGGATCGCGAAAGATATTCAATTGCAACGAGGGACCAACCTCCCTCCTGGGAGTCGCCTGTAGCCGAGAATCCGTGGCGCGTGTCCCAGTTTAGATCTGTCCAAAGTCTCAGCAATGGACAGGAGACGGCTACTCCTGCGTATCGGGATGGCGCCTAACAATCCGAAATTGAGACTCGCCAGTAGCGTTAAACCTGGGTGATATTGAGATGTACGGAAATCTGGGGTGTCCATGTTCGATTGTTCTCGGATGAAGCGACTTGCGTCATCATCAATGCGACGCAAAAGAACCAATGCGCCAGAAAATGCAGCACAGAGCCTCTTTCGATCGTTATCTTCGCAGGCGGATGAGATACATGACAGCCCAGGAGTAAGGCTGACGATGCGTCAACGGTCAAGGTATATAATCATATGGGCCTCATATCCATGTCAGACTCATACGAAGACCATGAGATATTCAGCTTACCGACAGTCGTCAGGCCTAGGCACGGCACTCTCCAACCAAGGAACACGTTCCTGTGACGTTCCATTGCTATTTTTTGTGAATGGGCAGCGGAACCGGCGAGTTCAACCACGGGTATCGACCTGACGTCGGCGAGCTCGATTTTCGAGTTCCACAATGCACGATGCTGCGCCGTGTGGTCCGTGAAAGTGGCCATCCGAACAGCCGCTACCGATGACGGCCACGATAAGCTTTGGACAGCCACCATCACGAAGGGAAAAGATTGAACAAAATTTTTTCCTTTCGTGACGGTGGCTTGCTTCTAGGCCCATTACCTTCCGGTCGGCCTCATTGCGGTAAAAAGCGGTCATCGGTTTGGCAAAGGAATCAACAGACATCTCCAGATCGTTACGCCTCGCATCCGCGTTGAGTGCATCATCCGGACAATTGAAAACGTCCATGAAATCACCGAAGCCGCCATTTAGGAGAGAGGGGGGACGGTCGAAAACCCTTTGATCTGTATGGGACTGCGTGGGGATCCGAGATGGCGCAATATTGAGTAAGCGAACGAAACCAGCAGGAGAACTAAATACCAGAACGATGCGATTGTACAGCAAATTACGATGCGCCATCATGAAGTGGAAGTCCGTGAGAGAACGCTGAGAGTCTGAGACCCCTCTTTCGCAAAAACCTCGTGATTACTTCGGCTTAACTCCTCGTCACTTCACACCTGCCGTGTCAGCGGTCTCTTGGGTGGGATCTCCCATGGGTTTTTACTCATCGTAGAGAATTCTGGGCATGATGGTGTGGTACGAGTGCCGTCGTACGATCAAAATGGCCCTGACGTTCAAGCCCGGTATATTTCCACCTCGGAGCTCACGGTTGAGATCCTGAACTGAAGACTAGACCCACACATCTCCATCCCCAACTACCAAATTCAAAATTTCTCTATCAGGCAATCATTCCCACTCTAACAATCCGACACAGGCTCAACCTCTGGAAAAGCGGCTCTGCAACCAACCCAGCACTTTACGAGGTGATGCGGATCATCCCGCTCACGCTGCGCATCACGCACTACTCCCGCCCGCCGCCGCAGTGACCCGGGCGACCGATGATCCACGTCGCGGGCGACTGGCATCCCACCGCGACCCCGCCGGATCTCGCGCGCGCGCGCGGGACGGTCGAAATGGTCTCGTCTGGCGACAGTCGCTGGACTCTCGTGCGTATCCCCTCCCTATATGTATTTACGGGAAAGGAGCGACTGAAATGCCCTCCTGCGCCGTTAATCTATATTTCAGATATCGTTTCGCGAGGACGGGCAGGGCCAGTGGTCCAGCGAAGGCGTGCAGCTGGGCGGGCTCGATTCGGCTATGGGCGTCATTTGCAGCACGAGTTGTCGGACCCACTCGGTAAGTCCGACTTTCTTGCTTGCCTTGCCAATCCTCCTGCACCTGAATCCCACCCAATCCCGGTTGTCCCTCGCTCACGCTCACTTGGTGCAAGCCTTCCCTTCCTCGTTTGTTCAGGTCCATTCTGGGCGTGGAAGGTGGCTCCATTGATTGACAATGCCACGATGGCGATGGGCGATAGGCGCGCACCTGGTGCCCGCGACAGTAATCAGGGTGCCGGTAAAGTTATTCCTGTTTCATAAATCGGCGCCACTTTATGCACCGCGCACATGATGGAAATGCTTGACATGGAACAGCAGGTACCATCACCATGCTGTGTTCTATGCAAGCGAGCCGATGATGTGATTATGCACCTCAATCAGGATTACCTCGTTGCGGGAAGTGGTTGAGTCGGTTGCATATTATATCCTGCTATCTTTATGATTCCGGGATCCTTGTCCAAGTATTATCGACATGGCAAGTAGCGATTCTATCGGTAGCCCTACAGATCCTGGCGCATCCCGTCGCAGCCTGGTAAACCATCAACCTGCTGAACTTGATAGGAGCAAGAAGCTCTAAGATCACCAAGGTGATGACGAGCCCCCCGTCCCCGAGTGAATTGTTCATTGAACAAAACGCACCCCATCTTTTCGCACAATGAGCAACGTAGGGCTGGATTTGGCTCGGATCAGTGTCACAGGTGTTCCGAAGCGTTCTGCTGTGGGTACGCCTGCTTTACAGAGTAATGCAGACGAAAAGACATCGAAATGAGCTGTGTGAATCAATCGCATCGTTAGCTCGGGACGAAGGCTAGGTGATACGGATCTCTTAAAACGAAATAAACAACAAGAAATTTATTCCCCAGAGGACTCATCCCGAGATGCGATGTAACGTGTTGCGCATACGCACTCGCCTCTGGCTGCCCGAAACCCACGTCTTCTCCATGTTCTGAATTTCGTTTCCCTCCACCTCTTCGCCTTCTCAGGCGGCTCTTCTGTGACCCTCTCTTCCATCTCTCTCTCCACACGACATCGAATAGCTCGAAAGGATAGAGAACGTGCCGGAAACAGCCCATCGTCTTCATCCCCTTTCCGTCTCCCTCCGCACTCGTTTGACGAGATTCTCGCCAAGAAAACGAGATGAAGTGAAATGAGACACGGAGAGTGACAAAGGACAACATCGAATGTCATGTCGTGTGGTCACACGACAGTGTGAACGTGAACACGTCCTGTCGTGCGTTTCCGAGACAGCGAACCGGAACTGCGGGTGATCGCTAGAACACTAACAGCACCTACTGCCTCGGCAATACTCTAGTGGCTCTGGCCCATAGACCAGAGCGGCACGACGCCTTGTACAGCGGGGGAGAAACATATACGCTTGGTACATGATTTATGGCGAACAAGCTCAAGTAATTGTATTGAACTTCCCTAGCTGTCGAAATAAAGTCGATCCACAAGTTTCAGACTCTCAAATGGCAATCCGGGCCACTCGGAGGCCAACGTTTCCCCACCAATGTGGTGCACGTTATCCAGAGGCTTGAGTACGTACGCTCGAGACATTAAAGTGGTGGCGAGCTGCTAAATTTCGACCAAGATGAGCTAGTTGTGAGGGGCCATCTCAAGTCAGAGCCCACGTGTTGGAATCCACCACTATCTCACCCGGCTATCGCCGGCTTGATCTGATATTGCACCGCGTTCGCCTCTTGTTACTATAACATCCTATGCTATGTCGAAAGGCCTTTTCTCTCGCTCTCATAAACGTGCTGAAAAAGGGACTTCAGAAAACGCGCGCACTACTGCCGTCGCCGGATTAAACCTCTCACTCTCCGTGCTCAAGGAGACCGCAGATGCGATCCCCCCTCCAGCTGGATCCATCATCAAAGGCACTCTCGGTGGGCTGCTCCAAGTCGTTGATATCGTCCAGGTACTCTTTCCGGCTTCGATAGGCCAAAAATGATCTAATAGGACGATACTCCAGACCATGACGAACAACCTCGACGACATTAATCAACTGATGCAACGTATAAAGCGCCTCGAACAATCTATTTTCAGGCCACTCAAAGGAAAACAAGACATCCCGGAATCTGTCATCGATTTCGTCACTGATTTTTCCAAGTAACTCTTTCCTTGCTTTCGAGTCTGAGAATTTTGTTGCAACTATTTCTAATCCAGGTCTCTTCAAACTATCGCGAATGACCTGCAAACGATCCACTCGCGTGGAAAGACAACCAGATTTTTCCGTAGCAGAGAAGATGCCGCCTCCATCCAGAGTCATGTCCAAGCAATCACGGCCCTCATCGAGGATTTTCTCGCAAGTCTTCCGTTCCTGGTCAAACATATTTAACAGTTCTGATGTCTTGTGAGTACAGGCTGAAGCCGCCATGAGCGGTCGAATCGAAGGCACTGTGCGTTATTCTCAGACATTCCAGATGTCTCTCGTTCATCTGAATTACCCAGGAAATGCGGCGTGAGATTAGTCGTGTTCGCGTGGGGGTCGTACGTTTATCTTACGTCAATTAAAGATCTTCAGTAGCTAATAGGTCACGCAGCAAGCATTACATGATATCCGAGGTGAGAAAACGTTTTACAGCGCCCTGAAATTTATTTATTTATTTATTTTAGTTCACGATGAACTATCCAACTTTCATCGAGCTCGGAAGGCACGTTATAATTGCTCCGATGAGAGAAAGAGACATGCGTGTTTGGAACACACACGCGAGAGCCTGCTCGAGACTATCTATCAATGGATCAATGACTCGACAGAGGCTATACAAGAACAACGCACTGTCACTCCTTCGGACGATCCGACGCTTCCTATTCACGTCAGCCCAAACAGGCGCCGCATCTTCTGGTTGTCTGGTGGTGCCGGGACCGGGAAATCCACAATCGCACAGAGTGTTGCCGAGTATTGTGCCAGGAACACCTGGCTTGCTGCGAGCTTCTTTTTCTCGAGTAACGACAGCGAGCGAAACCATCCACAACTTGTATTCAGCTCAATTGCTCACCAGCTGGGCACGACATTCCACCAACCACTCGCGTGTTTTATGCAAGACGCGGTCACAGCTAATCCAGATATTTGGTTCTCTGATCCATCAAACCAATTGCAAAAGCTCGTCATCGAACCAATCCAAAAGTCAGTCATTGCGGGTCAAGCATTTCCATCACCTGCCGTCATCGTGTTAGATGCGCTCGATGAGTGCAAAGACGACAACGCGACCTCATTCATTGTCTCTGTTCTCTCGGCCCACATTGACAAGCTACCGTTCTCCCTTTTCCTCACGAGTCGACCCGAGCCCAGATTGCACCTGCCATCCCTTCCCCCTCTTCTCCGGTCACATACATGTCCGTTCTTCCACCACGAGATTTCAAGATCAACTGTCGACCATGACATCAAAACGTTTTTAATATACGAGCTTACTCAAGTTGGATCTCGCAACGAGGACCTCCAGGAACAGGATTGGTTCACTAACGACGACATCCGCACACTTGTCCAACTGTCGGATGGACTGTTTATATTTTCCGCCACCGCAGTTCGATTTATCGAAGATCCTGATGTCTTAAACCCATGGGGACAGCTCCGTGACCTAGTCTCTGCCACACGAATCCCTGGACAGTCAACTCCTTATCACCACCTAGACCAACTGTACCTCGCGGTCTTGCGTAACGCATTTCCCCCGTCATCCCGTACAGACACAGTACTCCGCTTGCGAAGAGTTCTCGGTTGCATTGTTGTACTTTGTGACCCTATCTCTGCACGCGCCATATCAGCTTTGCTCAGCAACAATACGAGCAAAGATGTTCCTGTAGCAAGCATTTTGCAGCGCCTTCGTTCCATCGTCATTATTCCTTCGGACCCCGGGGCAGTCCAAGTGATGCATACATCCTTCCCTGATTTTATCGTTGATCCAGGACGCTGTACAGAGCCCAAATTTCTGATCGATACCTCGCTGCACCATGGCTATCTCGCGATTGATTGTCTCGAGCAACTAAACAGGCTTAAACGAGATATATGCCAGATTGGAGACTATTCAAAGTTGAACAGCGAGCTTGGAGATATCTCAAAAATAATTGCAAAAAACATTCCGCCAGCGATGCAATATGCCTGCCGTCATTGGGCCGATCATCTGGCGAATTCACCGCCGTCAGACGAGCTGCTTGATGTCTTGGAAACATTCTGCTTCGATCACAGTTTGTACTGGGTTGAGGCTATGAGTCTGATGGACTCGCTTGATGTTGCCATTCGCGCTCTGAGAGTCGCTCAGAAAGGATTATTAGTGAGTTGTTTTAACGAGGCTTGTATTGTGTGCAGACCGTTCATCACGGATTGCAGACTTTCGCCGACCCTCGAACCGACATTGTTGAGATGCTGTATGATCTTGAACGGTTTACACTTGAGTTCTTCGATTCTATCAGCATCGCAGCCCTGCATGTCTACTACTCTGCCCTTCCATTTGCCCCAATGTGCTCGAAAATCCGTGCACACTTCCGCGGAGACTTGGAGGAATCTGTTATGGTGCTGAATGGAATGGAAGAATCATGGAATTCGTGCTTGCGAGCGATGGAGGGTCACAAAGGTGGAGTGAATACCGCCGCCTTTTCACCAGACGGCACCCGGATTGCCTCTGGGTCGGATGATCGTACAGTCCGGATCTGGGACACAGATACAGGCACCACCGTCATGACCCTCGAGGGCCACAAGGATTCAGTCACAGCTGTCGCGTTTTCTCCAGACGGCACCCGGATTGTCTCTGGGTCAGAGGATCGCACAGTCCTGATCTGGGACAAGAGCACAGGCGCCAACGTCATGACCCTCGAGGGCCACAAAGGTTCGGTCACAGCCCTCGCGTTTTCGCCGGGCGGCACCCAGATTGTCTCTGGGTCAGAGGACTACACAGTCCGGATCTGGGACATGAGTACTGGGGTCCCCATCAAGACCCTCGAAGGCCACAAACATTCGGCCACAGCCGTCGCATTTTCGCGAGACGGCACCCAGATTGTTTCTGGGTCTTGGGATCACACAGTCCGAATCTGGGACACGAGTACTGGTACTACCGTCAAGACCCTCGAGGGCCACAAACACTTAGTCACAGCCGTCGCGTTTTGGCCAGACGGCACCCGGATTATCTCTGGGTCTTCAGATGGCACAGTCCGGATCTGGGACGCGAGTACTGGTGCCACAGTCAAGATCCTCGAGGGCCACAAACCTTGGGTCACAGCCGTCGCGCTTTCGCCAGACAGCACCCGGATTGTCTCTGGGTCTTGGGATCGCACAGTCCGGATGTGGGACACGAGTACAGGTGCCACCATCAAGACCCTCGAAGGCCACAATCATTCGATCACAGCCGTCGCGTTTTCGCCAGACGGCACCCGGATTCTCTCTGGGTCTTGGGACCACACAGTCCGGATCTGGGACACGAGTACCGGTGCCACGGCCAAGACCCTTGAGGGCCACAAAGATTCGGTCACAGCCGTCGTGTTTTCGCCTGATGGCACCCAGATTGTCTCTGGGTCAAAGGACCGCACAGTCCGGATCTGGGACAGGAGTACTGGTGCCACTATCAAGACCCTCGAGACCCGCAATCACTCGGCTACAGGCATCGCGTTTTGGCCGGACGGCACCCAGTTTGTCTCTGGGTCTTCGGATGGCACATTCCGGATCTGGGATACGAGTACTTGTGCTATTGTCAGGGCCCTCGAGGGCGCCATGGTTTCGAGCACAGCTGTCGCGCTTTCGCCAGACAACACCCAGATTATCGCTGGGTCTTTTGATCCCGTAGTCTTGATCTGGGACACGAGTGCTGACGCCACGCTCAAGATACTCGAGGGACACCACAAAGGTTCGGTCACAGCCGTCGCGTTTTCGCCAGACGGCACCCAGTTTATCTCTGGGTCAAAGGATCGCACAGTCCGGATCTGGGACAGGAGTACTTGCACCACCGTCAAGACCCTCGAGGGCCACAACGATGCGGTCTTCGCCGTCGCGTTTTCGCGAGACGGCACCCGGATTATCTCTGGGTCAGAGGATCGCAAAGTTCGGGTCTGGGACACGAGTACTGGCGCCGCGATCCAGACTCTCGAGTGCGACTGGACGTCAGTGCGTGCCATCGCAACCGAAGGCTTGTATTGCAGTACCGATGGGTGGGTTTATAAAGCTCATGGCACCCATTTCACGAGACTCTGTTGGGTCCCAGTGTCTTGCAGACCGGAGTTTCAAGATTCATACAATTCTAGTCTAGTACTATGTTTACGAGGTCGCACCGTTTTTCTGCGCTTCCCACTCAGTCAATTATCGCGTCTCTCTTAAGCCGAGATGACATTTCTGTCGGCTTTCATATCTTACATGAGGATTCTACTTATGAAATATCATTACATTTCTTGCAAAAAGAAATGACCATCGCTGCAAATTTAATTAATGCCAGCAGCAAGGACATTTCATGGTTGTGAGAATGGAGGTGCATGGGATGATGGAGCATGTGGATGAGGCCTTGGGGTGATGATGACAACTTGGTCATTCCATTGAGGGTAAAGGTAGTCATCATATGACATCATGGTGGTACAGTGCTAAGGGGGGCAAGGAGCAATTCATAACAGTCAGAGTCATAAATGTAGAGTTGATCATAAGAAGGGGCAGCAGCATCAGGTCCCTCTGGTGGCAAAAGAGACCCAATTCTGTGAATGAGCTCCCCATGAAGCTCAAAGACCCAAGGCCCTTGTCCTTGATTAACAGAATGATCCACTTGTCTTCCCACTGAGGTAAAGGCCAAAGCAGTATTATAAGAGAGAATATGAAGGCAAAATGCTTTAGGAGTGGGATCTTGGCCAGTGAGGAGGTTGTAAAGCTCAGGGGGACATGGATGAAGAGCAGGAAGGGCAATCTTGCCACTCAAGCAACACATGCCAAACTTGGGGGTCCTTTTAGATGAGTTGGTAAGGTGCTCACCTAGCCAATGGAGTGCCTTGCAGAAAGAGTATTGGATGGTCAAGTCCTTAAGATCATGAATTGCCCTTGTAGGATCAAAAGGACATTGTGCAATTTATTGGAGCTGTAAAGACTGTGACTCAGTCTTGTATGTAAAAGACTGTATTAATCAGTTAAGCTAACCTGTAAAGACCGCGACTATGTACAATGTTAGTTATAAGAAGTAACGTAAGGGAGCGTGTACTACTAACCTCAGTCTTGTATGTAAAAGACTGAGGGAAAAAACGAACAACTACTCTGATTATTTACATGTACGGTCTGGCATTGTCCATTCACACACCACCTGGTGGCTGCACACCCAATACAATTGGCATGGCTTGAGGGGGTGGCAGCTGAGGTCAGCCCATATTTGGATGCTATAATATATATTAAGTATATATATATTTCCTTTTAAAGAATAGAAACTTATAGGCAAGGGATCTTCTGGATTTACTTGGGCATGTGGAGCATGTGGATAAGGAGGAGGGCTTGGAGGAGCAGAGGATGGAGAAGGAGGTGGAGAAGGAACAGGGGACTAAATGAATATGAGTGCTGACATTTGATCCAACACCACCATATGTGCATTTGTGTTCCTCCTGCTTGAGCTTGGAAGTAAACAATTTGATGACATTTTTGTTACTGCCAATGTGACCTTTCTGAATGTATTTCAAGAGCATGCCTAAGATAGAAACTCTTGCTCAGTGTCCCAAGTGCAAGTGGTGTTGCCAGAGGGCTATCATAGGTTGGTAATGTGACACATGATAATTATTCATGATGTGGGGTAATGGCCAGTAAGCAAGATGACCAAGCAAGTGATCAAGATCAAGGAGGGAACGTAAACATATATGCAAGGGTGCTGTGTGTAAACATTAGATAATTGCATGAATTGCCAACCCAGGCTAACAGAGCAGTTGTTGCCAAATCAATGAAGATTAAAATCAGTACCCCTGATGTGTGATAAACATGTGCACATGTCAATCCTTTGGCTCCAGGGACCAAGGGAGTAGGGTGTCATTCTGATTAACAGAGGCTCTTGAATAAGGGAGATATATTGAGGGGAAATGATGAGCTTGTATGTTGATCTTCAACTTTGGAATTTAGATCAGGCCAGGGCCCATAACCTGTAGAAGAAGGAGGGTGCAGGTTATGTGATAACAATAAGATCCTTAGGATCTATCAAAAGATATTTCAGTATTGTGTAAGACAAGACTGTTAAATATATTGTACCTATCAAAAGGTATCTACAATGTGTGATTAGATATGATAGATAAGATAGGAAACAGTAAGTACTCACTCCAGTATTGTGTAAGACAAGACTGAAGTGATCTATCAAAATGCAACACTCTTAAGTACTCCAGAGCATCCCTAAGTAAACTGCAAGTAGCTACCATCAATCAGTAACAAGGATCATACAAGGATCAGTTGTTATTAACTACTGATTGTCATCAATTAACTTATCATTGTAGCTAACACAGATCTCAGCATATGAGCTGAGCCAGTCCACATGATCCAGCACATCAACACACCTGAGCCCAGTGTTGCCTGGTCCATGTAACCAATGTGTCAATGTGTCTGCGCTGTGATTACATCACAACATCCCAGGGTGGTAACACACCTGATTAATGATAATCTCAACAGCTTCTTCTCTATATGACTTCCTCATGCTACCAGTAATGGTACCTCTGTGGTATCTGGTACTGCTCTGGATTCTCCTCCTTCCCCACACCATCTTAGACATCTATCAACTTATCTCCAAGCTCTCCCCTCACTCTTGAACTGGATTGTTTAACAATGAGTTCTAATACCAATTGTCTTGCTGACACAATTGCCTTTTATAGTAATTCTTGATCATCCAATCCATCACTAAAAGTCAAAGACTTACAATGGCCTCCTCTCCTTTCAATGGTTGATTGTCATGAACACTTTCAAGTTGGTAAGTCTGCTTTTCATGATGCTTCAGTAAAGCTACTCATGTAAACCTGTAACCACTAACCTTCCAGAGTTCCTCAGTGAGTATGTGTGTATGTTCTTTTGGTTCTATGAGATCATTTTCCTCAATTGAGTAGGTGCCATGGAAGTTGACAAGTGCACTGGCTTTGAATTGAACATGTAAAGCATGGAACAGGTCTTCTGCATTCATAAAGTCCTTGGCTACTTGGTCTGTGGCCCTTTGTTGTCAGCCCTGCCTGACTAGGCCAGTTTGATGGTTTCAACATGGGTCACATCACCTGAACTGAGAGGTTACCAACCTCTTGCAGCCAGGCTTGCTGCATTTAACAGGAGGAGAGTTTTTATTTGTTGTGTTTGGAGAGTCTATGTTGTAGTTTCAAGAGGTTTGTTTTCAATATTTATTCTCACTGTCAACATGGTACAGTACTATCACCTATGGGGAACTCGCCAGTTCACAACCATCTCACCAGTCACAAATGTCACGAAAGTAATGGACATGTAACACATGCCAAATTGAAGTCCACCCAGGATGAAACATCCCCGTTGTATTTACATAGGCAATTTGATTAGGTGGGGACTAAGGAAAACAGTTGTAATGGGCATCTAATTGAGTGAAATCCAGTTCTTCTTCAGTCTGGAATGATGGTACAGTACTATTGTAAGGTGTAGTGCTGTAAGCAAAAACCAAGTGGTGTGTCAGTGAGGACAGTTGCACAAACGGTTGTGCTGCATTTGAGGGTCCTCCTGATGACTCGGAGGCCAGGGACAATGAGGAGGGATACAGCATACTACTACATCGCCTGCCATAGAGTCCCATAAACCGTTGGTTGATTTCCAACTCTGGATGTGCAGCAAGGTGCTCTTTGATTCGTGTGGTGAGCTCAGATGTGGTGCCCTCCATTGAGAGCTCGAGTGCACCTGCAATGATCATGAGGTCTTCCTTGTGCTTGTATGATGAAAGAGAGTTGTCGAAAACCTTTGAGACAGTACCTTTACTAATTCATATTGCACGGGCAGAATCTTCAGCAGCTTTCTCAGTGCACTTTTGTATTTCTTGTCTCTCCTGGGTAATTCGGTTTCATTCCTCTGCTTCAAATGCTTCCTTCAGCTCGGGATGCATTACAAACCAGGCCTTGATCTTTGTTGAAGAATGTGGTTTTGTTTTTCGCTGATTTTCCAGCTTCACACGCAAATCATTGGCCTCTCGCTGGGCGATCATGCAGTGTGCATTCGCCACACTCAGTTGTGATGCTTGCATGATTACTGTTTGTGTGAGGACAGAAACTTGTTGATGAAGAGATTGTATTTTCACAATCAGCTCTTGATGGCTCCACTTTTGATCTTGGAGCAGAGAGACAACTTGGTCATTAGAAATGACCCCCTCCATGGTCTGTGCTGAAGATGCGCGCATGATTATTGAGTTGCATGTGCACAAGTGTGGGTTAGTGGTTGAGGATTCATGAGTGCTGGTCACATCCATGGCACTTTCCTCCAAGTCCGAGGCACTGTAATCGCCATCACCAGAGTCAGAACTGAGGTCCAAGCTGATTGCTGGAGGCGATGTCGGAACCTCTATTGGGTATGAGGATGGGAAGCGCAACAAAGATGACGACACCATGCTAGGTGCAAAGTCCTCCTCTGTGAAGACTGACAGATTGAGGGGCCATATTCTGGACTTGTGGAATGCGTTCTGAATGAGTTCCAGGGTGATAAATTTCTGAATCTCCATGTATTCATGGATGACATTATAATGTGTGATCTTGATACCTTCGGCAAGGTGGCGGTCACAATGTGATGACCACGCTGTTAAGGCTCCAAAGTGCCTTAAATAAGATCAATGGTCGCGTCTATAAACGCGTCCTACCAATGCAGATATGCTTGAGTCAAGCAAGCAATACTCGTGGAGGGGAAGGAGTGTTTAGATCCTTCTTGAGTATGACAACAAGATGAGAGGGGCTCTGCAGACGGGGTAGGAGTCAACTGTTTGGGATTGGCAAACTAAGTCGAGCTTAAGGCTCAACTGTTTCTACTGGAGGCTTTATATAGCCCTACAGGGATAAGGTTCATGCTACTGTAGTACTGGTTGGTGCTATAGAAGCAAAAGGCGGCTCATAGAAGCGAGGTTGCTTCTATGTAAACGATCTCGGTGCTGGAAGCATTAAGTGCTTCCCCAATCAAGGAATCGACGTACGTGGCGGTACAGGAACATCTGGAACAGAAGCAATGCTATTCATTGCTTCTTCAGTACATCTTCTGAAAGATACGATCAACGCGCTCCGAACGAGATATCAACGAACATAAACGATCAAGATCTGACGCACGCATAATGCAAACAGTGCAGTCCCTAGTTCAGGTGTTCCGGCATCTTCTGGACCCCAAACCACTCGGTAACACACGCATGCTGGACTGGTGCAAAAACCAACACATCAAGTGGCTGAAGCTTGTGTGTTGTCTTCAAAGGGAAGCAGAACAGTATGATATTGTTGTCATATGCAAGTTGCTGCATGGCTGGGGTCTCGTGTGAGCTGTGCCCATCAAGGGTCAGTACAATTGGCTTGTTGTTAACGCGATGTGTAGTAGCAAATGGAATGAATACAGAATGGAACCATCGCTCGCATATTTCGCGATCTGTCCACCCAGAAGGGGATGTTGCAATGCTGCGAAGACAAAGATATTAATTCTTGCTGCCATACCGCTGGATTAAAACTCACCTTCCAACACCTTCCAAATCCCGGCAGTCAGGCAGTGGGCCATCTGAGAGGACAAAGCCTGATGGCATAATAAATCCGCCTGCTGAAATGCACTCAATGATGGAGACGAGCTCCAGACAGTCACTCTTGATATGGTATCACTGTTTCCATTCTTTCATGAATAAGAACTTCCTTCCATTGTTCTTATGGCCGCCTCCCATTTGAATTCCCTTCTCATCCATATTCCACTGATGTTCCGGTGGTATCCCATCATAACTATCCACCAATTCCTGTTGTTTTGCAAAGTAGTCATGGACTACTGCCTTATTGAAATTTTGTGCATGCGTTGGATCCAATGCTCTTGCTTTTGAGAAAGTCAGACTGGAATTGTGTTTGATGAACTGATAGTGCCAGTTTATTCCGGGGTACTGGCCAGAGAGGTCCAGAGCGTGAGCATGCAGTGCCTTTTGATCCAGAGGCATTGCCTTCATGGACATTTGGTCACACCAATCAAACAATGTCTTTTCTTGGGCCGGCTTGAGAAGCTGGCTATCCTGGTGGGCTTCCTGACATAACCTATGCCTCCCAGAAGCTCTGTCTTGTAGTGTCTGGCAGGAAACCTTGGAAATTATTGGATAAGGACTTTGCGATGTATGGAACACAGCGCTCACATCATGGGCCAGTGCCGCACGAGCAAAAGATCGATGTATACCATTGTTGTAGTCACTCAAAGCAGCCTGTAGCCGCTGCTCATATGTGTGGTCTTGGCCTGGCCAACTGGACTGTCTGTAACATGGCATTATGGGGATAGAATAGCAGTGACCCCAGACCCCTTGGAGTCGGTGTATGTGATCACCCAGTTGGAATCAAACTCCACACTCCGCCATGACAGAAGGTGTGATGCAGGCATGACCCCCAGCCAAAATATAACTTGAAAACCACTCGATGGACCTCCATTAATGGCACTCAATAGTATAAATACAAAGTTTTAAATGTAGTTGTTCAGGCAGATACAGGGGAAAATGAAATCGGTGAGATGGTCGTGAACTGGCAAGTTCCCCATAGGTGATAGTACATGCATAGAATTTCCTTTTATGGAAACATGAGGTTGGGGGGAGAGGTAGGTCAGTTCATGGTGAGGGTGAGCCTTATCCATGTCAACCAATACCTCACCTCAAGTGGCTAACATAAGCACCAGTACTGACATTGATTGCTGGTGGTTGCCCGTTAGCCAATGAGGGATAGCCTTGGGCTTACCTGCCTACGCTTACATAAGCCGCCTACCTTTTCACGGTTCAATTGGCGGATGAAAGAGAACTTATCAAGCCCAAGATCTTGCCACTTATCACCAATGATCATCGCACCAAGCTGCATGGTCGATACACGGACACCGGCGAGGGGTGAGAAGTACGTGACAGCGCCCAAGCTTTGTAGGGGGGATCCCCATTGGGGATGTATTTATTATACGTGGCACAGACTAGATTGGTGAGATCACTACATGTCGACTCCGCTTCGCACCTCGAGGCAGCGCAACTCGCCATTCGGCTGGGCAATCTCCAACATATCGACGAGACCCAAGGCACTGTGACCGGATGGCGTCGCACCGGGACGTCTAGCCTATCCGGACGGCGGTAATACCGCCTGCACGTGGGCGCAAAGGCAGAGGCCGAGAGAAAGAATTCTCGAAATCTTTCTGGCTCGCAATCAGATGACGGCTTTTCTAGAATGTCCCAGAAGCAGATCTGTTGTATATAAACCGTAGTCTTGTAGGAGCAACAATCTTGTACACATATCATTCTCACGCTAAACGACCCGACCTTGAAGCACCTGGTAAGGGAAATGCTCATCTTTCATCTTCTTTGGCGCGGAACAGATCGTCCCACATACAGATCCACCATGATTTTTGTCGGAGGCAAATCCGTGAATGTTACCACCCGGGGCCCCGGTCGTCTCTACCTCTTCACCCATGGAAGCAACGTAGGCGCTCCGTCAACCGTCGGCGGCACCGCTACGAACAACGAAGGCATCACGCGCTATTTGATCTCATTCAGTCACAACTTCACCAAGTTTGCATTTTATTGGGACGGCCAAGGCGAAGCCGTCTATTCGATCGACACTCGTCTGGTTAGGAAGCCAGTGGGGAAAAGTTGGAAGGAGGCGTGTTACATCCTGTGGGGAGCGGACGAAGTCCAGATCGCCGACGTGTCGAAGGACGTTACTGTCGCGTTGCCTCGTGACGAAGAGACGACTTGCTTTATCATTCACGACAAGTATTAAAATGTCAGCTCTCCGAACGTGTATCACTTGTATGTAGTCGTGGCCGACGTTAAGCGCGTCAAGCCCGCCTGTCGGCCAAACAGTTGGTATTCGGCTGTCACCAGCCATCTCAGCCCTCCTTGCAGTCTCTCCTTTCATTCGTCTTGTCCATCCGCCTCGTGCTGGTCACCGGACCTCCTCGCCCCCCCCCCCCCCCCAATCCTTTCATCTTGCATGCCTCGTCATTCCTGTCAGACGTTCTTCCTGGCTGGCTTCGGATCACGCACCGCGGGCCACGCGCTCGGTCTCGCGTCCTCCGTCACCGCCTGTCCGCGATCCTTTCCTCAAGACCCGCGCCACGTCACACTCACCTCAACGTCATCACTGCCGCACGCGAGGGCTCGCAGCCCTTAGCGCGCCTTGCCAATGCCTCCCTCGCCACGTCGCTCTTTCCTCAAGATCGGTTGTAGGGTTTATGATTGATTAGGTAGTATGCTGTGATGTCGTGGGTGCGAGCTCGATTCCTCTTTAATTTGTCTTTCATTCCTTGTCTTCGTGTTTCAGTCTCGCTCACTCTCGAATCTCTTTTATGCCCTCTCCTTTCTTCTTTACTTTTCCTCTTGTATTTTAATCTCCTTAGTTACTTCTTTTGAGTGCAAGTAGTTCTCAGCTCCCTTCTCCTGGCCTGCCTCAAGTTCATTTGCTTGCTCACTGTCCTCTGCTGTCCTCTCTGTCCTCATCCAATCTCACGAACTCTAGCTTATCGATCCGGCACCCTACTTTATTTTTACTGCTGCCGACTCCTTTTCATCATCTTCTCGCCCCTTGTTGACCGCCTTTCGACGTCTCCGGTCCTCGCCGTCGTCACGCTGCTTTGCATGGACTGTATGACGCACTCATCTCTGTCACTCACAGACGAACGAGAATCATCTCAAAAACACACCCCCACTGCCATGAACCAACTGCCGTTGTCCAGGTTTGGGTCCATCACCGCCACCACCGCCACCAGGAGGAGCATCACCAGACTCCTTGCGCTCACGCAAGCATTCTTCGTATTCACGCTCTCGCCTTGTCCGTTCGCGCGTAAAATCAAAATTTCCGAGACGCGTACCAAGGACTGCTGGCTCTCCCGACAGAATCATTACCTGGCCCGGGACCGCTTCCATTCCATCGACAGCATCACCCCCACCAGCACCAACACGACCAGGGCAAGCGTACCAATCACGCCCACGATGCACACTACCTGTGCTGTGGTAGCCATAGTCTCTTTCTCTGTCCCATGAACACGAGCAGGAGGACCGGTGATCACTCTGGTGAGATCGGGAGTGCGACGGGACCATGATCAGGAATGAGAACGAGACCAGGACCGAGAACGGGAGCGCCCACGGCGGTAGTACCCGCGCCCGCGTTCGTAGTCGTACTCGCGCCTGGGGCCGTTGCGGTGGTCGTAATCGCGAGTGCGTGAACGGTACCCGCGATATTTGAGGCGGTGGGTTAGGCTGCTCGCGTTGCACGGACCGATCGGTATCTTAGGCACGGCTGGTAGACTCGGTTCAGTGCGTTCCGGATTGAGAGTTGGATTGAGGGTAGGCTTCACGGGTAGCTGCGTAGCCACGGCCGGATGCGGGATCGGAATTGCGTTGGGTGGGTCTTGAGCCTCGAGTTTGCTGAACCTGCTGCTGTTGCGATTGTAGAGAGAGGATGGCCCTGGAGCTCTTGCAGTGTCAAGACAGCGCTTGTCGCGCGTCTGCGTTTACAACATGGCGTACCTCCGCCCCAACACGCATAATGCCTCTTCTTCCCCGGCCACTCCGGACCCGGGTTCTAGCATGCTTGAGAGAGAGGATCGCCATCGACCGTTGCTTCACCAGTCCCGGCGATCCCAGATACGAACTTTTTTTTCTGAGAGCACTTGCTGGTTCGGTGGATGGATGGCTTCGAGTTGGGACAACCATGGCTGCCTCTGCTGAATTGAATTTGACATTGCGTGGCACATGACTCGCCCAGAGGAATTTGGGGTTAGGGGTAGGTTTCCCCAATTCTCGTCTCGAATACCAGTCACGGTGTAGCTAACGAGCTCGAGGTCGTGATCAAGCTCGCTAGCTACATCGCCCATTCGCAAAATGAAGCAATGAAGGTGTGAACGATGCCTTGCCTCGGCCTGACAATTGTTGGTAAGGGTCTGACATGTATACGAGGCTCTTATCTTTTTGTGATAATTTTCCCTCATGATCACCATTGATTGGCACGTATGATTACAGACGAAGGAGTGCTACAGTTCGTATAGATTTCTCGTCTCATTCCCTCTCACTGCCACAAGCGCCGGCCGATGGCATTTCCTGAGAGTTACGGACGACTCCGCCGTGCTGGCATCGACACGTCTCGCTCTGCTTCGTGCACAAGTTTGTCCTCCTACCTTCCATTTTGTATGCTGCCAGGCCTCGTGTAGTAACCGCCGTGGTAAAGCCATCGCCACAAGTGACAGGCGATACTCTGGTGCCCTCCCCAGCATCGCCATGCCTCACAGAGGTTGACCGCCGCCGTTCAAAGTCCCAGTGGAAGCTTGGAGTGACCGAACATTTAGACTCGGGAAGACGTTATAACAGCCGGACATCGCGAAGATTCGGTTGATGACGGAATCGTCGAAAACGCATCCGGTTGAACGCACAACTCCCCGAAGCGACCCGGCGCGCGACCGTCTCCTTATAATTCTCGCCTGTCTTTCTGCGCTCCACGGTGAAGGCGCGAAGTTGTCGCGCATGATACGACAGCCTGTGACCGCGCGGCGTCTGAGGACACCTTCACGAATGGAATCTCGAATAATTCAATGGTGCGTAAGCTAATCTGTCTATTATGGACTTTCGGGGCACTCACTGTCGCACCCGACCCAGCCATGTCTTTGGCCATCAAGCCTGCTGGTACGGAGACTGCGACCTTCTGTCGTGAAGCGATTCTTTTCCATTGGTTGGCGTAGAAGTTGCGTGCACTTCTGGTGTCGGACCGAGATATGAATTTGTGGCTATATACAGTATCATATCTGACCGGTGATACCAGAGGAGGCCGCTCAAGAAAATGTTCAGCTGTTACTCCTTCCGGCACTTGGCAGACAAGGGGATCCCCCTTCCATGTCACCGAATAAGACTGGAAGTGGAGATAGGCTGGACGGATCAGGGCGAGATCGAGGGGATCGGAATTGAAGGCGAAGGCAGGCGGCGAATCGGGAATAATTCATCCGATCCGGAAGGGACGTCACCGCATTTTCTTGTTGTACTTGTCAATCCTCAGGCTGTCCTTCAGTTGTCAAGCTCGCCTGTGATCCCGCCTGGCCAAACAGACACGCATAAAGATGGCGTATTCAGAATTAAAACTGATAAAGTCGCAAAATCTCTCACTCACTGGCCTCCTCGATTCACCCGTGCAGATTCGTTCGAGCGATGAGGTGACCAGCTCTTTCCATCGCGAGAGCTCGCAAGTCGTACTTGATGGCGCTTGCTTCTTGGCCTTGATGACTCGTCCAGCTCGCGCAACTCGGTGTTGAACCGAGTCAGCGTCGGGCGCTCTTCCTGCAGACTGCACCCCTCCTCGCTGTGTTCCGCACTGCTTTCCTGTTTTGCGTCCGTGATTGTCGTTATGCGCGAGACATCGGATTCAGTACTAGTAAAGATTTTACGAAGAGCGTGTATACGCACTTGGATCTTTGCGAAATTGTCTGCGAGCGATCGGAGCTCCTTGCGCATTTTCTCGATACCTGGAGAGCCATTAGAGAGCGTTTCCCGCTCAGAGGCGAGGTCTTAATCAATTCGGTCCATGTTGACGCGATGCCAAAAAGGAGCGGTTGTGAATGGACAGACTACCGTTTGGATTTCTTCCTGTTGGGTCTTTACGCTCACCGCTTGTTTCTCCAGCACCGCGTTTTCCAGGTGGTCTGCCTATTTTCGGCCATGTGATAACCTCATCTTCCCTCCGTGGGAGGCTGCGAACAGTTCATCTCCTGCCCTGCCCTGCTGCTCAGCGCATCTCTCCGCCAGACAACTCATCTTTTTGCATTTCTTTCCCACACAGCCACTGGGCACTGGGGCCTTCATTTGGCCTGGTTTAGCCTGGCCGACGTCTCTTTCGTTTTCCCCGCGTTGCCCTTCTCCATCTCCACCACAGGCCACTTTCCGCACGATAACGCACACATCACGCTTGAAGGGACAGAGACCGCATGTACAGGGATGGCGCCGGATATGCTTACGCACTCTCCTGCTCTCGTCTTTGATGTTCCGAACGCATGTCTTCTCCACGTTCTCAACTTCGTTACCCTCCACCTCTTCAACGTCCTTCTGTGACTTTCCCATCCACCACTCTCTCCACACGACATTAGCCCGAAAAGATATACAGCGAGTCGGAAACAGCCCATCATCTCCTTTACCACGTTCTATCTCCCTCCGCACTCACCTGACGACTCTGAGCTTCTCACCACAAACGCGAGGGGAAGTGAAATGAGACGCGGAGAGCATGACATAGGAGAACGTCGTACAGCAGTGAGAGCTTGAACACGTCCTGCCATCTCCGATGAACCGCGGAAGTATCCGATCAGGGGAAAGGAGATCACGGTTGGTAATACTCTCGTGGCTCCGGTTCTTAGCGGCACCACCCCTTGTATAAGGGGCGGAGGAACATCTACTCCTGATACATGATTAATGGTGAACAAGTTCAAATTACTGTATTGAGTCCAAGTCTTCTTCCCTCGGCTGTCGAAAAACATCGATCCACAACTTGCAGGTTCTCAAATGGCATTCCAGGTGGGGCCACCTTCTCCATCAAAGTGGTGCACGTTCCTTTTATTTAGGGGCTTGAGTATATATGCTCGAGAAACTAATGTGGTGCCGAATGAGGCCACGTTAGTTATACACAATAGTCACTATCTGACTCGGCTATCGCCGACTTTACCTCATTGCCCACATTCAGGTTGCAACCCACTCCCATGCCTTTCCCTCGCTCTCATAAACGTGCTGAAAAAAGGAGTGCAGAAGATGCGCGCACCACTGCCGTCGCCGGGTTAACCCTCTCACTTTCCGTCCTCAAAGAGACCGCAGATGCGATTCCTCCTCCAGCAGGATCCATCATCAAGGGAACTCTTGGTGGGCTACTCCAAGTCGTTGACATCGTCCAGGTAATCAGTCCGACTTTGATAGGCGAGAAATGATCTAATAGGACGATACTCCAGACCCTGACGAACAACGTCGACGACATCGATCAACTGATGCACCGTATAAAGCGCCTCGAACAATCTATTTTCAGGCCACTCGTGGGAAGAAAAGATATCCCGGAATCTGTCATCGATTTAGTCACTGATTTTTCAAAGTAATTCTCCGCTTGCTTCCAAATTGAGCATTTCGTTAGAACCTAATTCAGGTCTCTTGAAACCATCACGAATGACCTGCAAAAGGTCAAGTCGCGTAGAAAGTCAACCAGATTTTTTCGTAGCAGAGAAGATGCAGCCTTCATCCAGACCCAAATACAAAAGATCACTGCCCTCATCCAAGACTTTCTTGCAAGTTGTTCCTGGTCATACGTATTTAACAGCTCTGATATCCCGCGAGTACAGGCTGAAGCTGCCATAAGCGGCCTAATGGAAGGCACTGTGCGTTATTCTCCAAAATGCCAGATGTCTCTCGTTCATCTGAATTACCCAGGAAATGCGGGGTGAGATTAGCCGTGTTCGCGTAGGGGTGGTACGTTTATCTTACGCCAATTAAAGATCTTCAGTAGCTAATAGGTCACGCAGCAAGCATTACAAGATATCCGAGGTGAGAAAACGTGTTACAGCGCCCTGAAATTTATTTATTTATTTTAGTTCACGATGAACTATTCAACTTTCCCCGAGCTCGGAAGGGACGCTTTGATTGTCCCGATGAGAGAAAGAGACATGCATGTTTGGAAAACACACGCGAGACTCTGTTGGAAACCATCTATCAATGGATCAATGACTCGACAGAGGCTATACAAGAACGCACTATCACTCCTCTGGACAATCCGATGCTTCCTATTCACGTCAGCCCAAACAGGCGCCGCATCTTCTTGTTGTCTGGTGTGGCCGGTACCGGAAAGTCCACCATCGCACAGAGTGTTGCGGAGCACTGTGCCAAGAACAGTTGGCTTGCCGCGAGTTTCTTCTTCTCAAGTGACGATGCTGAGCGAAACCATCCAAAGCTTGTATTCAGCTCAATTGCTCACCAACTGGGCACGACATTCCACCAACCACTCGCACGGTTTATGCAAGAGGCGGTCAAATCTAATCCGGACATTTGGTACTCTGACCCATCAAACCAATTGCAAAAGCTCGTCGTCGAACCAATCCAAAAGTCGGTCATTGCGGGTCAAGCATTTCCATCACCTGCCGTCATCGTGTTAGATGCGCTTGATGAGTGCAAAGATGATGACGCGACCTCATTCATCGTGTCAGTTCTCTCGGCCCACATTGAAAAGCTTCCATTCTCCCTTTTCCTCACGAGTCGACCCGAGCCCAAACTGCACCTGCCATCCCTCCCTCGTCATCTCCAGTTACATACATGTTCATTCTTCCACCACGAGATTTCAAAATCGTCTGTCGACCATGACATCGAGACCTTTTTAATTCATGAGCTCACTCATGTTGGGTCTCGCAACGAGGGCCTCCAGGAACAGGATTGGTTCACTAACGACGACATACGCACACTTGTCCAACTGTCGGATGGACTGTTCATCTTTTCCGCCACCGCAATACGATTTATCGAAGATCCTGATGTCCTAAACCCATGGCGACAGCTCCGTGACCTAGTCTCTGCCACACGAATCCCTGGACAGTCAACTCCTTATCGCCACCTAGACCAGCTGTACCTCGCGGTCTTGCGTAACGCATTTCCCCCGTCATCCCATACAGACACAGTGCTCCGCTTGCGAAGAGTTCTCGGTTGCATTGTTCTACTTTGTGACCCTATCTCTGCATGCGCCATATCAGCTTTGCTCAGCAACAATACGAGCAAAGATGTTCCTGTAGCAAGCATTTTGCAGCGCCTTCGTTCAATCGTCATTATTCCTTCGGATCCCGGGGCAGTCCAAGTGATGCATGCATCCTTCCCTGATTTTATCGTTGATCCAGAACGCTGTATAGACCCCAAATTTCTGATCGATACTTCGCTGCACCATGGCTATCTCGCGATTGATTGTCTCGAGCAACTAAACAGGCTTCAACGGGATATATGCCAGATTGGAGACTATTCAAAGTTGAACAGCGAGATTGAAGATATCTCAAAAAGAATTGCGGAAAGAATTCCGCCAGCGATGCAATATGCCTGCCGTCATTGGGCTGATCATCTGGCGGATTCACCGCTGTCAGACAAGCTGCTTGATTTCTTGGGAAGATTCTGCTTCGATCACAGTTTATATTGGCTTGAGGCTATGAGTCTGATGGACTCGCTAGATGTTGCCCTTTGCGCACTGAGATTTGCTCAGAAAAGATTATCAGTGAGTTGTTTTAACGAGGCTTGAATTTGGCTTAGACCGGTCACATGATCATAGATGTTCGCCGACATTCGAACCGGCATTGTTGAGATGCTGTATGATCTTGAACGGTTTACGCTTGAGTTCTTCGATCCAATCAGCATTGCAGCCCTGCATGTCTACTACTCGGCCCTTCCATTTGCCCCAATGTGCTCGAAAATCCGGGCACATTTCGGCCGAGACTTGGAGGAATATATTACGGTTCTGAATGGAATGGAAGAATCGTGGAATCCGTGCCTGCGAACGATGGAGAGTCACAAAGGTGGAGTGAATACTGCCGCCTTTTCACCAGACGGCACCCGGATTGTCTCTGGCTCAGAGGATTGCACAGTCCGGATGTGGGACACGAGTACTGGCGCCACCGTCGAGACCCTCGAGGGCCACCACGGTTTGGTCACAGCCATCGCGTTTTCGCCAGACGGCACCCGGATTGTCTCTGGGTCTTGGGATGGCACAGTCCGGATGTGGGACACGAGTACTGGCGCCACCGTCAAGACCCTCGAGGGCCACCAAGGTCCGGTCAGAGCCGTCGCGTTTTCGCCAGACGGAACCCGGATTGTCTCTGGGTCAGATGATCGCACAGTCCGGATGTGGGACACGAGTACTGGCGCTGCCATCCAGATTCTCGAGAGCAACTGGACGTCAGTGCGTGCCATTGCAATCCATGGCTTGTATTGCGGTACCGATGGGTGGGTTTATAAAGCTCATGGAACCCATATCATGAGACTCTGTTGGGTCCCAGTGTCTTGCAGGCCAGAGCGTCAAGATTCATACAAATCTAGTCTAGTACTATGTTTACGAGGTCGTACCGTTATCCTGCACTTCCCACCCAGCCAGTTATCGCGTCTCTCTTAAGTGGGGATGGTATTTCAGTCGCCTTCCGACGCTGCGCCCTTATTTGACATCTCTTACATCGGAATTCTACTTATGACGCAGATAATTACATTTCTTGCAAAGGGAACGTCCATTGTAGCAAATTTTAATCAACACCAGCAGCAAAGACATCTCATTGTCACGAGAACGGAGGCGCACGGGACGGGATACTTTTTCCGACCATGTTGATGTCTCGTTTGTCGCTGAGCTTACTCACGCAGATAGAGCGATAGGTGATGGAGCGAGGTCAATGTTTCCAATGGAAAGCACTTAGGCGCTGGAGAGGTGGCACTTTGATTGTGAGAGCCATCTATCACGCAATGATGAAGGAATCATCAAAGTTGACGTCGTTCCCTTTGTCGCGGAGTTCACTGAGAACTCCGTCGGAGAGAAGAGACACAGAACCCCAAGGGAGATGGTACGCCGACACCCTTCTAGATTGGATCTTGGAAAGATTGTAAAACAATGATGATGATGCGCTTGGACCCCATGGATGAGAGTCTGGGAGGAGGGACGGTGGTCGCAATACGTTGAGCGCGAGGCATTCTGTCGCTCGAGGCGGGCCTGTGGAAAGGCGTTTGCATCCTTAGCGGCGGTACGATTTGTAACAATGTCACTCATGACTTTTGTAGTGAGCCGAGTTGGCGCACGCTGTGCGCCGACCGGGCTGAGGACAGAGAGACCAAAGAAGAAGAGAGATAAAGTAAGGCAGTTCAGACTTGGGATCACACAGGAGTGGAGGGGACAGCTAGGCAGTCGAACTCTGAGGACCTGAGTCGGTCGCCAAGGCCATATCTAAACGAGAGAATGGCCTGGGTTGGGATCGGAACGATGAAAGGAAGACGACGGAATACTAGTAATGGAGGGTATGAAGGTGAACCCGAAATCATGCAGGACGGGAGGCGTTGAGGCGGGGAGGGTAAGCGGGTGGCGGCGATGTTGTGAAAGGGCTGGTTGAGACCGGGGGATGTGGCGAACAGCATAGTCGAGGCGTTGTGAGAGGTTGGAGGGTGTTGATCCGAGCCTAGATTGATCTTACGCATCCCTCTCGCTCCTTTCCTACCTGTTCCCATCCACTCTACCCTTCGTCATCGCCCCGCCTCGATTTCCTTTCATCAAGACTCCATGCGCCCCTCACACGTTCGACCTCGATCGCCACCTCTTCGCCACCGCACGTGAGGGCTCGCAGCCCTCAACACCTCGCGTCGCGCTCCTCGCCGCGTAGTCTCGGATCTAGGCTTTTACGTTTGGTTGGGTCGAAAGCCCCGAGGGTCATGGGTACCGTTTCTATGACTCGGTTTCGATTTCGTCCTTGATCTCGACTTTCTTTCATCCGCTCCCTTTCACTCTTCATTCCTCCGTATCTGAACTCCTAGCTACTGTCTTGAATATCAACATCCGTCTTGTCCGCTCTTCCCTCCGACTGCCCCAAGAAGCCGTCATCGCGTCCGCGTCCGCGTTCTGCATTCCGGCTGGGATTGCTCTCCTTCCCCTTTCCTCTTCTCTCCCTCGGGCCTGGTACCAACCCCACGTCCTCACCCGCGCGTTCCCAAACCGCGGTACACCATGTGAGAGAAACTGGTCACCGTAGATCTCAGTTTTCAGCGAGGAGAACACTACCCCATATGTGGTTGTGGTGAATGCAAATGCTGGGGGCAGAAGCAAGTGAGATCACTTAGGCCCCTTTTACCAACCGAGATGTGTTGAACCTCGGAATGCCGTGGTGACACGCCCGTTGTGGGACGATCATCAATAGCAAGGTTCGCGATGAATCTACAGCTGTCGTGGAGGTCGCTGTTGTAAGGCGAGCGATCTGCCTAGCCAGACCGGCAATCTCAGCAGTCAGTCGAACTAAAGCCACGTGGCACATCACTCCCTCCACTCCACTCGACCACATCACACATGCAAAACATGCCCTCCGCCTCTCGCCTTTGACGCACACACCCTCTCCTCCACCTCTCGCGCCCACCTATACGCCCGCCCTCCACTGCCTCATTAGGCAAAAGTCTATAACACTCGAGATCCGGCCAACCACCCTTGTACGGCATTACTGCCTCACCGACTAGTGCCCGCTCGTCACCCCTAGTGATCCTCCATCTACCCTTTACTGTACATACCCGCTTTGACCTTTCCATACATGCAATCCTGCTCAGAGCTCCTGCTCTTCCCTTTCAAAGTCTAGCTTCGTTATGCACGTCGCCTCAGCGCCGCGATCATCAAACACGCATGCGTCCATACCCGACTCCCGCGTACGTACAATCTCTGATTAGGACTTTATTTCTCTCTTCTTTCGTCTTAGGATTGCGCGCCGACACCTCACGTTCGACATTACGCGTACCTTGAAAGAGGAGTTTCAGAATACATTCGTTCCTCTCTAGCTATTCGCCTCGGACTACGCTCTTTTTCAGTATGGTACCGTCTCACTTTGCCCCTGGCCTCGATGTATTTTAATTCGCCTTAGTCTTGAGGACGAGGGCAAGTGAATCCACCTCGAGCACGTTTGCTCATCTCTCATTTTCTTCGTGTGGTCCCTTAGTTCCCTTTCTCTCTTGCTATTCGATCGACTTGCGCGTGCCGCTGCCTTTTGTCGAAACACCTCTGTCTCTCATCTCGTATATTCAGACTCGCCGGCGCCCACCATCCGCTTTAACACCGCGTCGTTTGATTGACTACACCGTCGACTTGCTCATCTCTACACACCATCAGTCTTCAATAATTCATCATAGGACTGCACACCGTGCCGTACATCAATGGTTGTATGGTGCCGTATGACGGCCACGGTACCCGTACCGTGATGGGATCTGTGTTATCAGCTGACGGTATGATAGGCGGTATGGTCTGATGGCGTATGATACCATAATTATATGGCCGTACACGGCATGTACGGTTGTAATTCAAACACTCGTGCCAGTTTTTGATATCTACTGTGACTTGTAGCTGCACCGTCGCACCTCCCTCGTGTCCTCCTTCCTTCATCTTCATCCCCCTCCTCCAACTCCCGCCACTCTTTTCTTTCATCTTCCTCCTTCACACTTGCGCTCTCTCTTCGACGTCATCACAGCCGCGTTCCCTACTCTACGCCCAGGAACAGCAATGGCACCTCAGCTCGATCCCCTCCGACGTCACCCACCTCGTCACCTATGCCCCTCTTTGTTGGTGTTGGAGTCGGAGCTCAGCTCCTCCAAGCATCGACCTACGGCATGACACCATCACCATTCGGCTGCATCTTGCACCCGTTGTCTCTTTGTCTGCCCCATGCTCTCTACCTTTTCATCATTATGCTCTCACCCATCATCAACTCCCTTTCATCTCACTCTTGCCCCCTTCATCATCATCTCTCAAGCATCATCCTTGCCCCCGCCACACGTCTACACATGGACCTGCATGACGCGTTCCCTGTTGTCATTGCCTCTCGACCCGAGGGCTCGCTGCCCACACCGCCTTGCCCCTTGTCCTCACCACGCCGCCCCGTGCTCGCGGACTTGCAGCCGGAGGAGTAGGATCCCTGTAGTTAATGCCCAATAGCTACCGTCTCGAATACAAGCTACGTCTGTGTTTGCCTCTAACTTCATCTGCTTGTGTGAATGCCTCTTTGTTATCGATTCCCTCAAGATCTTCTCTCCCTCAAGAATGAAAACACCCACCCACACACACACTCTCTCGTGCGCACGTGTTTCCGAAGACGATCAAGCGTCGCGTCCGGGGTACAACCTTGCTCTCAGTCCTTCCCTGTCTGTACCTGCCCTCAGATCAAGCCCCATGGACTCCGCATGCCCTACCTGGCACGCTACACTACTTCTTGACCATTCTATTGGCTGATGCATGGTGTAGTAACTTGGGGGGTCATGACACAATCTCATTGTGACATGCAAGTCTTTGGCTTGAAACCATCAAAGTACTAATGCTTGTCAAAAAGAAGCTTAATCTCACGTGTGCACAGGCCACAGCTGCATTGCGACATTGACTGTAGTACATCTCAACATTATATTGAATTTTGCACATGAATACATTTCCATTGACCATAATATGGCTGTATTGCTACCTGTACCATACCGTCAGAGCTCAAGGGTATTCAGTATATGGATGGTATACAGTCACCTATATCCATCAACCTACCATGCATTGTATGGCAATGGCTGTAATACAGATGGTGTGCAGCCCTAATTCATCAGCCCGTGCCCCATCGCCTGGGCTTTGTCATGTTGTGTCTGTCCCTGCCTGTGTTTTGCTCACAAGGTCCCGCTGTGCCATCAGCAGCCTTCACCTTCTGAGCTTCATCATCCATGCCTCCATCAGGAAATTCACATAAAACTTTTTGAGCTTTATAAAGACATTATACAGTCAATAAAGTCAAAAAGTGAGAAGCCATTTGGCTAGGCCCCCCTGCCTGAAAAGTCATGGTGTGGAGGTGTCACGGTAACGAGCCGTGTCAGTTTGCAAGCGTGAAGACAAGTCGATAGTAGAGATGTGTTCAAGAAACGGGCTGGTTCCTGTGTATAGAGAGTAAGGATCCCTGCAGCAGTCAAAGTGTTTTATGCTAAACAGGTTATGGCCAATAGACCCTTCCTAGTATGACTTGGTCTGTTGAGAAGCTAGGGTAAGTTTATAATGGGATAGACTAGGGCTGGTTCCACTAGCTATATGCATTCAAGTCTGTCAGAGACCTTGAACAACACAAAGAGAGTAGAGGAAGGTAGGTCTTAAAGGAAGAGAGCTCTTCTCAGTAGAGCAAAGAGAGACTCTTAGGGAAGGAAAGGATAGGTAGAGTAGATGGTAGTTGGTGTGTGTGAAGAGTTGTTGAGATGGAGATGTGGATGTGGTTTGAGGATTAGGAGTGAAGTGGGTTGAAGGCGAATATGTTGGACAAGTAGGTTGGATTCTACAAGAGACCAAGCTTAGGGCTTTGGTCACAAAGTACTGAGATTATATATACAGGAGAAGCACAGCAATAGCTGCGCTTTGACTGTGCTACTAGTATAGTAGGAGTCATAATAAGTAGGAGTCATAGGAATGAGGCCACGAATGAGTCAGAACCCAGTAACTGTGCTGCACAGTAAATGTGCAGCATTGCACAGTTGAAACTAAGAAGTGGATATAAATGGAAAGAGAACCAAACAAAGGGAAAGTAACAGCAATCCAGTGTTACCTGGATGTGTATGGATCACATGATAACACAGAAGGGATCACAAGACGTAAGAGATCACGAGACCAGTAAGTAAAGGGATGTACGAAAACAAGCAGTCCATAGCAAAAGGTAAGAAGTAATCATAAAAGGAAAATGGTGTAACAGGAGGTTGGCTGTAAGGCTAGGAAAGCCCAAAAGTAATCTAAAGTTTGTAAAGTACCAAAAAGATCCATCAAGACAGAAAGTCTTGCTGGAATTAGTGTAAGACTTTGACTGCATCGCCCACCCCTTGCCACTGACCACATGTGCCGCCATGGCCCAGCTCACATGACACGTTTGCATCTCAAGCCTTTCACCATGGCCTCAACTGCCTCACCCGGTCCTGATCCTCTGTTTTCCCTTCCTCCATCCTCCATTGCAGTCACTGTCCCCACATCACCAGCTTCCGCCACCATCTCTCTGTCGCCCACAGTCGTCATTGCTGCCACCTCAGTCTCACCCACCTCCGCCATTGTTCCACCTGCCCCAATGGCCCCAGCCCCAGCCCCAGCCTCTCCAGCCACTGTCTCTGCTTCACTCACCTCCGCCACCACGTCTATGCCCATTGCCATGGCCCCTGCATCCTCAGTCCTGCCCACCTCAGCCTTAGCTTCACCCCTCATGCCCTCAGTAGCACCACCAGTCACTGTCCCTGCTTCACCCATGATCATCACAGCTGCTGCCTCACCCCCATGCTCGCCCATCATCACCTTTGCCACATGCAATTCAGCACCCACCACCTCAGGCCCAGCTCAGCCAGCCACCGCTGCCGTACCAACCCTCGCAGTCTTGTCTGCCACCCCCCCCCTTCGTCTCACCCACTCCCACACCCTCAGTCATCTCATCCCCCTCAGCCCCAGTCACAACCTCACCCACATTAGAAATCTCAGCCTTGTCACTCACCTCCATCACCTCTGCCACTCTTGCCTCACCCTCTGCCACCCCTATAGCCTCCAGCTCACCCATCGACATCTTAGTGCTGCCCGCTGCCTCAGGCACAGCTCAGTCAGCCACTGCCGCCATGCCCTCAGCCTCATCCGTTGCCTTGGCCACCACGTCAGCCCCCACCACTCTGTCCCCACTGTCTGCCATCGCCCATGTGTCACCCACTGCCATCTCCCCTCTGTCCATCATATGCTCCATCATTGCCTCCACTCCATCTGTCTCCATCATCACACCACCACTGCCTCCTTGGTCTTGCCCACCACCTCACCACCATCCACCACCACCATTTTATATTCACCCGACACCAGCATCGCAGCACCATCACCACCCCCCGCCACCAGCACCGCCTCAAAAGACCAAGAAGGCCCCGAACCCAAACACAAACTTAGCCACCACACACCACCACAGAAGGAGCAGCAGCAGCTGCCATAGGAGAAGCCACCGCCGACATCCTGCCACTGTCACAGGTACCGGAACTTCGGTCCAGACCGGCAACCAGGTTAGCTACCCAGACTTGACTCGCATTCTACGCATGTTTTATGACTTGTCTCCTTGACTCATGTTTACCACTAGGTTCCAGCATGTTCCTACCTCAATCGCCTCATTGTTCCCTTAAGGACACCATTTGATATAGTGTCTCTGACTGTATATAAGCCTGCCAATTGATGAGAACAAGCCTTAAGCTTGTTCTCCTGTGAAATATCACTGGTTTCAGCTTCAGGACTGTAGGCTTGCAGAGAATCAAGCAAACGCTCCAAAAAGTCTCTCCTCTCTTCAAGTCTTCTGATGCAAAGACTTATCTTTTGAAATTCCTCTCCGCGGTACACAATTGCCTCAGCATTGTTGTCACCGAGACCCCCAAATCTTGCGAGAACTCATCGTCTCGCTCAACTCAGTGCGTACGACTCACATGTGAACCGATTTGTCAGCGACACCGCCCCCAGTCGGTGACATTAGAACAAGCTTACCTCTGAACCCTTGACCCCAAACCGCATGCTCACAAAACAAATATATCAGTTTCTCCAACATGACTACGACACGAGACTGGAAGACCAAAGGGCTCAGCACACCAACTGTTGAAGGATTGGCTGCCCTCAAATGCCCCTTTGAGTTACTTCCTGACCAAGAGAAGAATGTTCCCAGCACAACCATGTTTGACGATGGTGTTGAATTCTACACAATACGAACAGATGGCGTACCCTGGACCAGTTACTACATCAACTGGAAGGGTGCCAAAGTGGCCCTAAGCCATCTCTACAGCCTCTGGTTCGAAATCACGAGACGCAGTGACACTTGGGAAGCGACAGGTGTTGCTCGCTTGGCCTTCAGGCTCCAACAAAGCCCTCTTAGAGGCATCAACATCACAACCTTAACAGCATCAGGAGAACCTCTCCCCAACTCGAAGGCCCCAAGCCATGCTCTGACACCCAGACCCGCTCCACTCACTGACGCTCCAATGGAGCTTGAACCCATGACAATGATGAACATCTTCGTTGCCACCACTGAACCTGAGTCAACCAAACCACAACCCACGTTGTCTGGAACAGCGCAAGCCCCCTTCCACCCCTCCTTTGCAGGACTCAGAGGATGCGGAATCCAACCTCCAAGCCCTGACCCCGACCCCAACAACTATGATACGCATGCTGATCGCGACCACAATGCACGTGGTTCCGATAATGGAAAACTTGAAGGCATTCCACCCGACTTCTTTAATGGCGATCGCATGCGGACACATGCCTTCCTGGTCGCGTTCAACAGGTTTATGTCCATGAACCATGACAGTAAGATTGCCAGGGATCCCATCAAAAAGTGTGCATATTTTCTCTCACTGATGAAAGGACCCAAAGTCAAAGGATGGCTCGAAGCCATGGACCAATGGCTCGAGGACGTACAAGATGATCCAACTAACGTGCCGATGGGGCTCATGGCCTGGGAGGCCATGCAACAGCAGTTCCACCATGCATTCACCGACTATGCGGAACATGAGAAGGCCCAAGATAAGCTCAAAGAGCTCAAGATGAAGGATGGACTCCTCAACGACTATGTATCAGAATTTCAACTACTGGCCAGATGAGCAGGACTCGATCTCGATGAACCCACAGTCATGAGGCTTTTCACGTGGGGTCTACCTCGAAGCCTGGTCGAGTCGTACCTTGATTTGGAAGACCCCACTTCATTTGCAGACTGGGTTGCGGCTGTGCAGAAGCATCACCAAGTCTGGATGCGCAAACACATGATCCTGTCTGATCATTCCAGCACACGCAGATGCAACTCCAATCAACCTCAGAACAAACCCTGGGGTTGACTCGCCAATTTTGCCTGGGCCAACCGTGGGAACAACCAAGGCAATGCCACACCCGTGCGCCCATGCCTCCCACCGCGCGACCCCAACGCAATGGACACTAGCGCTGGTGCTGCCCACAAGGCAGTTACTGAAGCCGAGAAACAGAAACACCGAGAAGAAGGAAGATGTTTCCACTGTGCTCTCCAAGGACACTTGGCCCACGATTGCCCCACGAAACCAAAACACGAAACAACTCACGCACGCACCGCCAAAGTGACGACCACCACATCCGAATCCTCTGTCATGGAAGTGATCAAAGAGAATATGGCCAATAAACTCACAAAAGTGGCAAGGGCACTTTCGGTAGAGGACAGGGAAGCCTTTATTAAGGTGCTGATGGGAGAAGAAGAGGAAAGCAAACAGGGTTTTTCAGACGCTTGAGCGTGACAGTGATCGCTCAAGCCTTAAACGTAGATCCAATGTACAAGTCTCAGAGAAAATCAATATCAGTGTTGACCACTGTGTACATTGGACCGAACAAAGCTGAAAAGAAAGCTCTAATAGACAGCAGAGCAACAGAATGTTTCATATCCCCCAAAACAACAAAAGACCTATGCTTACAGACCAGGAAACTGTCAAGACACGTACTGCTGATCACTAAGGACTCAGGAGCAGGTGGGCAGGGGTCGGAACAGATGGTACGCGGCGTAAACGGCGTTGAACAGGAGGACGAGCCAAACGACTAGAAGATACCAGATGGGGACTGGTATGTGTTGCAAAAGGCAGAGGCGAAGAGTAGAGGCCAGTGCAGCGAGGGACTTTAAACAAGGCGGTCGTTGAAGAGTACCTTGAAGACGAGGGAAGGCTTTAGACTGAGCAGTCGCAGGGGAGTACCCAGGAAGTGGAGAGTATCACAAATGGACAGTCTGACGACTGCCATGCTTCATTGGGGCTTATATACAGTATACAGGGTCGATTACAAAGCACTGGGACTATTCTAGACTCCTTGGTACCATCCAATAGGACTACAGAGGCATAAACTTGCTTGTGTCAACTTTCAGGCTTACTGAGCGCATTACTGATCATTGTGGAGCGATGACATCATTATGATGTCACTGTGGAGTGCTTAGTGAGCCTATGAGGTCACTGTGGAGTCGCTCAGTCAGCCATGATGTCATTGGAGCCTTGATGACGTCAGATGATTTATGCAACAGTTTCTAAGAGTTTGTGCCGCTGTTTTGGGTCCATGGTGGCTGAGTGGCCATGTGGCTGCCACGCGATGATTACCCGATTAGGAAACTGGTGCCTGGTCGTGTTATAGTGCCTTTGCAATAGCAATATCTTGTACCGCAGGGGGAATAGCCCAGAAAATGGAAGGGAGTCGGCAATGCAAAGTGAGAGAGGTTCTTCTTGAGTAAAAATAGGACAATCTTCGGCCAGGACTTGGCCTTGGTTCGTAACAGAAACTGCTGTGAGCTAGAAATGTCAGAATTGTTGATGGAACCCTCAATCGACAAGGAAAGATAACTCTAGCTGTAGACCTAGAGATAAAACTACTAGGACAAAAATGAATACATCAATTCCTGGTTGCAGACATAGGACAAGATGTCATAATCCTGGGATATCCGTTCCTAGAATCAACCAATCCCAGAATAAATTGGTCAAAAGGAACAATGATGGGAAGAGTCACCCTTTCAGGAAAGCAACAAACACCAGATTGGATAAAAGCTCTGACCGAGTGGGAAGAAGGTGATGAACTATGGCTATGAACACAAATACAAAAGACAACCATAGCTCAACAATTAGCAGAATCCCACATGACAGACAAACCCAAAACCTGGCAAGAAATGGTCCCTCTTCAATACCATACATACGGACAGGTCTTCATGGAACAAGAGTCGGAAAGATTCCCCGGACCCAGAAGATGGGACCACGCCATTGATCTAAAATCAGATGCCCCTATGACAATCAATTGCAGAGTATATCCCCTCTCACCCAAGGAAAAAGAAGAACAGGGAAAGTTCCTCTGAACAAAACCTACGACTTAAACAAATAAGGAGATCCAATTCACCATATGCAAGTGGATTTTTCCTCATAAAAAAGAAAGATGGCAAGTTCCGACTGGTACAAGACTACAGAAATTTGAACAAATGGACTATACCCAATGTTTACCCATTGCCACTAATCCCGGAACTTATCCATGCATTGGCAGGAAAGAAACTCTTTACTAAATTTGATGTCAGATGGGGTTATAACAATATCTGAATTAAAGAAGGAGACGAATGGAAAGCAGCCTTCAAAACAAGCGATGGATTATTCGAACCAACCGTAATGTTCTTTGGATTGACTAACTCACCAGCCACCTTCCAAACAATGATGGATGATATCTTTCAAGAAGAACTTGCTCAAGGCTGGCTCAAAATCTATATGGACGACATCATCATTGCAACGGATGACGACGAAATTAAACATACACAAAAGGTCAACCACATCTTATCTAAACTAAAACAACACAATCTCTACCTTAAACCAGAGAAGTGTCAATTTCATAAAAGAAGGTTGAATACCTAGGAGTGATCATAGGCAAGGGAAAAATAACAATGGACCCCATCAAAGTCAAAGGGATCAACAACTGGCCAACTCCTATGACACTAAGGAAGTTAGAAGCTTCCTAGGATTTTGTAATTTCTATTGCAACTTCATACCAAACTTTTCACTAAAAGCCAGACCATTAAACAACTTAACAAAGAAAAATAAACAATGGGAATGGATGAGTAAGGAGGAACAAGCCTTCCTATCCCTGAAAGAAACATGCACATCCTACCCAGTACTCCGCACACCTGACTGGACAAGACAATTCATCCTGGATACCGACGCATCTGGATTTGCTATAGGAGCAGTCATATCCCAAAAATATAAAGATGGTCTACACCCAATAGCATATTACTCCCAAACACTACTAGATGCAGAACGAAATTACGATGCACACAATAAGGAACTAGCAGCAGTAATATTCGGACTAAAAAGCAGATGACCAT
Source organism: Russula earlei (assembly GCA_025769875.1). NCBI lineage: Eukaryota > Fungi > Basidiomycota > Agaricomycetes > Russulales > Russulaceae > Russula > Russula earlei. The sequence continues at coordinate 18,699 of JAGFNK010000257.1, read as the reverse complement.
TCTTTTAGGAGCTAACGAACCTGTAAGAATAAGAACAGACCACAAAACCTCACCTACTTCAAAGAACCACAAAAACTAACTGGACGACAAGCTAGATGGATGCAATACATGCAAGACTTCAATGTCACCATGGAGCATGTTCCCGGACACACCCACACAATTGCCAACACACTTTCCCATCATAAGGACCTTAACAAGGGGGTAGAAGAACAAAAAACCACACTACTCCCACCTGAAATTTTCGCACGAAAAACCTATCTACCAGACAAACTTGACGAACAACGAGAAGTCCTAAAACAATTTCATGACACACCATTTTCAGGACACCTGGGAATAGCCAACACCTGGAACTTGGTAAAACAACATTACAAAGGGCCTAGACTACGACAATTAATAGAACAATATGTCAGAGGATGCGCCAAATGCCAAGAGTTGAAAACCAATATACCCAGAAAGAAAGCCACAACCTTTCCACTTGACACACATGTTGAACAAGGCCCCTTTCAATACATATCAATGGACCTTATCACAGACCTACCCAAATCAGAAGGATTTGATAGCAGTACTCACCTATTGTCGATCAAGGATGTTCCAAGGCTGACAAAATTTATACCCTGTAACAAAATGATCGATGGAACAGGCGTCGCACACGAATATCTGAAACACCTTGTACCATGGTTCGGCATTCCTAAAAGAATCATCTCTGACAGAGACCCTTCAATTCGCATCAAACTTCTCTAGAGCCATATGTAAAAACCTAGGCATCAAACAGAATATGTCTACTGCATTCCATCCCCAAACTGATGGACAGACAGAAAGGATGAATGCATGGCTAGAACAATACCTGAGACCCTGGACTACGACTCACCCCCACTCTTGGGCAAAAATGCTCCCACTAGCAGAATATGCACATAACTCATGTGGAAACATGAAACATCACGAAAATCACCACACAAACTCCTTATGGGATTCAAACCCCAAATTAACATCAGTCTAGAAGACAACAACGTGCCTTCTTTGATCAATTGCCTCAAACAATTAGAAGAAGCAAGACAAGACGCACAACAACTTCTAGAATGAAAACAACAACCCCCTAAGACCTGACATTGCGGAAATGAAAGAAGGAACCCTTGTATGGTTAGAAGCCAAAAACCTCAAAACACAAGGAATGCACAAGCTAATGCCCATATGATATGGACCCTTCCCCATCACAAAGAAAATTTCCAAAGTTGCCTATCAACTTCAACTTCCGCCATCAATGAAAATACATGATGTTTTTCACGTCAACCTACTCCTCCCATATATAGAAACGGAGGCATATGGCACACCATTTACACACCCCCCACTGATTGTCGAAAGTGAAGAAGAATACAAAATTGAGGCAATTCTAGACACTAGAAGGTTTGGACAAACACGTAAACTCCAATACCTCGTGCACTGGAAGGGCTACCCTGCATCAGATGATTCATGGGTCGATCACCATGACCTCAATGCTCCAGAACTCCTAAAAGAATTTTACTCTGCTACGGCTGGATGACCCAATGCATAAAAGACCGCCAAATACAACAATCACCCCCCACCACTCTCTCCCCCCAAATATCCTTTACAATATGTCGACCATGCAAAACTCCCCTACTGCTTCTTCTATCACCCTCGTACCTACTCCACCCTACTCTCCCACTCTAGTCCCACTACCGATATCTAGAGAACCATCTCCATCCACTGCGGCCTCCATCAACATTCAACTACTTGTCCAATGCGCCACATGAAATGCAGCCATGGTTGTACAAGCGCACAAACTCTGGCAAGATGACTCTCTTACTACCATACTATGCACCTTTGGCAACTGCTCCCCTACACTTGGGACTGACTCTCCCCTCAGAGCTCGCAGCCCCTCCTACCATGTCTGCACCCCTTCCCCTGACCCCATTCCAATTCCCCCATGAACAGCCACTCCCATCGCAGAGCAGCCAAACCGCATCATCCTCCTCAATGAAAACTTCAATCCAACAAACCTTGCTGACAACATACCTCCTCCTGCCTATGAAATTCCCCCCATCATCAATAATACTAACCAACCAACAGAGTGAGAGGAACTCAGAGAAGGTTGGGAAGAGGGAGATCTCGGACTAATCTTACTAATCCCAGACCCAGGCAATGAAGACGACACACTTCCACCCCGTTTTGTTCTACCGAGCCTCACTGGAGGATTCCCATCAGTTCTTGCCACCTACGGCCCAGGCTGCCCCACTCATCGCATCTCTATTCAAGCTCAAGCTGACCCTTATCCACGTCCCCTCTTCACCCAGAAAGACTTATTCAGGATAAACTGAAACACACCATGGCAGTCAACGAAGCCCTGAGGTTTGAGCAAGATCTATCACTGGAAGCTGAGGTCTGCTGCTACAGGTTCGTTGTTAAAAGGGCACGACAAATGGCAGACCACCTCGTCACTGCTAGAGCCTGATACCACAACATGGTCTGGGAGATCAGAGATTCCGAGGTGAAACTGGTGAAAGCCAATGCTAAAGCTCGCATTGAACCTCAAGTCCTCTTTGAGTCTATGCCTTGGCTCACTGAGCAAGAGCACAAGGATGCCAAGGAAGCCATCATGGACCCTTGGTATCAATTCACCCCACAAACCTCTGACCAATGCACCTGGTGTCACAACGGAGGACATGACACCTTTGAATGCCCAAAACTTGCCATCTGCATTCTCTGCAATTGACATGGACACATCACCGATCATTGCAGGACTCCACACAGACAATGCAAGCCCCACAAGATGTGCCGAGTTCCTTGCAACCAACTACACTATCACACTAACCGCTGCCACTCTACAATTATCCCCTATGTAGCTTAGACCTTAACAAGGGGGTAATGTCACAGGTACCAGAACTTCGGTCCAGACCGGCAAACGGGTTAGCCTACCCAGACTTGACTTGCATTCTATGCATGTTTTATGACTCGTCTCCTTGACTCGTGTTTACCACTAGGTTCCAGCATGTTCCTACCTCGATCACCTCGTTGTTCCCTTAAGGACACCATTTGATATAGTGTCTCTGACTTGTATATAAGCCTGCCAATTGATGAGAACAAGCCTTAAGCTTGTTCTCCTGTGAAATATCACTGGTTTCAGCTTCAGGACTGTAGGCTTGCAGAGAATCAAGCAAACGCTCCAAAAGTCTCTCCTCTCTTCAAGTCTTCTGACACGAAGACTTATCTTTTGAAATTCCTCTCCATGGTACACAATTGCCTCAGCATTGTTGTCACCAAGACCCCCAAATCTTGCAAGAACTCATCATCTCACTCGACTCAGTGTGTACGACTTGCATGTGAACCAATTTGTCAGCGACACCACCCCCAGTCGGTGACAGCCACACACCACATCCCACATTGCCTCCCTGTCCACTCATGTGTCACTGCCCACATCTGCTGCCACCACATGCAGTGGAGACAACCCCACCACCACTGCCACAAGACAACAAATGCCACCCTCACGCAAGCTGCCCCATGCATCCTCCACCTCCACGTCCACCGCCATCTCGCCACCACCTTCACCCTCTTCTCCATTGCCTCCATCTCCCACAACCCTCACCCTCTGGCATTGCCACCCTCTCTCACCACCACCCTCACTCTTGCTGCCTCATCGTCTCACCCAACTGCGCTGATGCCTCTAACAAGAGCAACAACAAGAGCAGCCACAGCAACACTTCTCATTGCCATTGCCATCACCACTTGCCACTCACCTCTTTCATTGTGCCCACTACACTTACCATTCACTACTCCATCACCATTGTGTACACCTCCATCACTACTGATGCTGCCTCGACAATTTAGATGCACAAGGCCTCAAAATGTTTGCATTAAGACACTTGACCAAGGATGGTCAAGATTTCAACCCCCCAGAAGATGTCAGGTAAATAATGGCTGGTCACAGAATCACATGCGGAACCGCAACAGACAAACTCCTTTCATCCTTCACCACCGACTGCACACCCACACTACCACCTCACACCTGATGTCAAGACCTCGACTGCATTGCCCACCCCTCACCACTGACCACATGCACACGCCACACCCCAGCTCATGTGATGTGTTTGTGTCTCAAGCCTTTCACCATGGCCTCAACTGCCTTGCCTGGTCCCAATCCTCTGATTCCCTTTCACCATTCCATGTGACCTCTGTGGCTCTCATGGGATGTACCAGGAGCGGATTTGTGCAAATACCACATGGAGAGGAAACCATTGGTTTGATACTGTTTTTGTTACAGTTTCAGATGATGAAGGATCTGCCATGAATGGCATGCTGGTAGCATGCATTTTTCTCTTTTTATTTCATGATCCAAAACTGCACAAAGAATTCCCTTGTGCACTGGTCAATTGGTTTGTGCCAGTATCGCCAGAGCCTGATTATGTAACTGGCATGTGGGTTGTTAAGCCAGAAATCTTGGGAGGGAAGCCCACAATTGAGGTAATACACCTTGATTCAATCGTTTGAGGTGTGCATCTTACCCCAATATGGTACTGGCTTTCTACCTGAAGACTTCAGTTATATTAATGCTCTTGATCCATTTAAGTCTTATTTTGTGAATCATTTTGTTGACTACCATGCACATGAACTCCTCCAGCCTCCTAACTAACTTTACAAACTTTATTAACCTTTCCAACTTTTTTGACTTTATGTGGCACCTTGATGACACTATTGAACTTTGCAAACTTTTGACTTTAGGAGTGACCATTATAAAGCCAAAAAGCCAAAAAAGTTGAGAAAAAATGTGTGATTTTCCTGATGTCACCTCCCATTCACTTCACAATTGCTGCCCTTTCCTTTCTGTGTGCCACACCATCACTCACAGTCTACTTCAAGGCCTACTCAGTCTTCTTTGCTCTTCCCCTTGTCTCACTCCCCTCCAAAAAGATCATTTTTCATTGCTTAGTAATGCCTAGTAATGATCTTTGATAATTGTGCCTGTCAGTCAGAAAAGGTGATTCTGTTATGTCAAAAGTGGCCAAACAGGGACAACTGGGGACCCCTTTCTTCTACATCTAGTCTAACCATTCCCCTTGGGCAAACAACCTTTCAATCATGGCAAGAGGCAGGCTAACATGCCAACTTGCAATGTATTCAAGGCAGCTTCAGTGTCAGTGTGACACAGGGTGATGTTGAGTTTGGCATATAAAGTACGTTCCTTAAATGTGTCAGTCAATGCACAATCACATGGCTGTGTGGAAGCGAATGATCCCTACCGCAGAACAGAACAGTGAGAAAGATGGGCAGATGAATGTTTCTCTGTGTACTGGACAATCTCAAAAAATATTATTTCTGTCCTTTGTTCACTTGGTCTTAAAAGCCTTTGCCTCCACATCCAAACCCTGGTACATAATTGAACATTAATGTATTCTCCAACACCTGCTTATCATCATCTATCGCAATCTTCAAAGTGGTGCTCTCTCGCCAATCTGTCAACTCGGGGATAAGCAGTCCAGATGGATAATGTGCCTCCCCAATCAACATCTGGTACAATCTCCTTTTCTCCTTTGCAAACAATGTTGGGTTCATGTTCCCATGTGTGGAATGATGCAATGAGCATCCATAGGTCACAAACCACTTGTCACAGTGAGTTGAGAGGTGGCAGATCATGAAAGATAAGGCCCCTTTTACCAACCAAGAATTCTTGAATCTTGAACTTGAACTTGGATTTCAGGATTTTCTGGGAGTGACAGGAATGACAGGTGTGATGTAAGTGACATAATAAACTAATGAGTCTATTTCAAATATGAGTTATTTTTTGGTGTGATTTGCTGGGTTTACATGTGATATGTAAAATATTTTTTCTAACCCTTCCTTCCACTCCTTCCAAGTGGGGTATTGCAAGCATGTCATTAAGGCAGAATATGTGTCACCAATGTGTGGGTGCACATCTTTGTGCAAATTTTGTATGTGCAGCTCTGGTGAAAATGGGGCTGCAAGCACCCAGATGTGGAGCTTGAGTTGGACTGCTCAACTCCAAGTTTGATGCTGACACATCATGTGTAACCCCATATATGTGAATATGCAAATGACAACAGAAAAAAATGCATATTAATTTATTATATACATCATATCACTTACATCACTCCTGTCACTCCTGTCACTCCCAGAAAATCCCAAAATCCAAGTTCAAGTTCAAGATTCAAGAATTCTCGGTTGGTAAAAGGGGCCTAAAGAATCCATGGCATGTGTCCCAGTTTAGTACCTGCTTAGTCATTCATTCGCAAATACCTTGTGATTACCTCAGCTTAACTCATCACTTCACATGTCAAATCCTCAACCTCCTCACCCTGCTGTCTCAGCAGTCTCTTCTCTTCTCATGTAAATCATCAACTTGAGCACAGAGGTGGGATCTCCCATGACTCATCATTGAGCAGAAGAAACCAGACTCTGTATGAGTGCCATTGTACAATGAAATTATTATTTCCCAGCTAAGCCCCCTATATTTCCACCTTGGAGCTCTGTATCATCTTGAATGGTTTACATTTGAGTTCTTCCAGTAGATTAGACCCACACATCTCCATACCCAACTACCAAATTCACATTCTCTCCATCAGGCAATAATGTCTGCCCCCTGTCTCCTTACCCATTCCAAATCATTCCACTCTAACAACCTGACACAGACTCAACCTCTGAAAAAGGGGCTCTGCAACCCAACACTTTACAAGGTGATGTGGATCATCCTGCTCACACTGTGCATCATGCACTACTCCCACGGACCGCCACAGTGGCCCAGGCAACCAAAGATCCATGTCACAGGCGACTGGGATACCACCGCAACCCTGCAGGATCTTGCACCCATGTGCAGGATGGTTGAAATGGTCTTGTCTGGCGACATTTGCTGGACTCTTGTGTGTATCTCCTCCCCTTATCTGTATTTATGGGAAAGGAGCAACTGACATGCCCTCCTGCACTGTTAATTTATATTTCAGATATCATGAGGACAGCCAGGGCCAGTGGTCCAGTGAAGGGGTGCAGCTGGGCAGGCTCAGCTCGGCTATGGGCGTCATTGGCATGTAGACTGGTGTGGAGCATGAGTTATTGGACCCACTTGGTATGTCCAACTGTCCTGCTTGCCTTACCACACCTGAATCCCACCCAATCCCACTTGTCCCTTGCTCACATTCACATGGTGCAAATGTTCCCTTCTCTGTTTGTTCAGGTCCATTCTGGGTGTGGAAGGTGGGTCCATTGAATGATGATGCCATGGTGGCGATGGGTGATAGGCGCGCACCTTATGCCCATGACAGTTATCAGGGTGCTGGTAAAGTTATTCCTGTTTCATAAATCAATGCAACTTTATGCACCATGAACATGATGGAAATGATTGGCATGGAATGGCAGGCACCAAAACCATGCTGCATTCCATATGCAAGCAAGCCAATGATGTGATTGTGCACCTCAATTAGGATTACCTTGTTCTGGGAGGTGGTTCAGTTGGTCGCATCTTATATCTTGCTATCTTTATGATTCTGGGATCCTTGTCCAAGTATTACCGACATGGCAAGTAGTGATTTTATTGGTAGCCCTACAGATCCTGGTGCATCCCGTCACGGCCTGGTAAACCATCAACCTACTGAACTTGATAGGAGCAAGAAGAGTGAGAAGCACTAAGATCACACCAGCCCTCCTTGTCCCTGAGCAAATTGTTCATTCCACAAACTCAAATGCACCCCATCTTTTTGCACCATGAGCAACTGTACAATAGGATTTGGCTCAGATCAGGTGTTCCAAAGTGTTCTGCTGTGGGTTGCCTGCTTTACAGAGTAATGCAGACTAAGAGAAATGCACTGTGTGAATTGATTGCATTGTTGGCTCAGAACAAAAGCTAGGTGATACAAATCTCCAAAAATGAAATAAAAATTTATTATCCATACTCATCCCAAGATGCAATGTAACTCACTGTACATACACACTTGCCTCTGCTGCCCAAAACACACATCTTCTCCACATTCTTAATTTCATTTCCCTCCACCCCTTCACCTTCTCAGGCAGCTCTTCTGTGACCCTCTCTTCCACCTCTCTCCACATGACATTGATTGAATGGCTCAAAAGGATAGAGAACATGCTGGAAACAGCCCATCATATTTGTCCCCTTTCCTTCTCTGCATTCATTTGACAAGATTCTTGCCATGAACATGAGATGAAGTGAAACAAGACACAGGGAGTGACAAAGGAGAATGTCGAATGTGGGTCATGTGGTTGCACAACAGTGAGAACATGAACACATCCTGTTGTCCATTTCCAAGACAGTGAATTGGAAGTGTGGGTGATTCCTAGAACATGAACAACCCCTACTCCTGGAGTTGTGCTTATGTCTTTCTTTTGCTTGTTACAACTTGGGTATCTGATCAGAGTAGGGTTTTTCCGGCCTGGCTTGGCCTGAAAGCCCTGGCTTTGGCTCGGCCCGAGGCAGCTTTGGCTTTCTAAAACCCCAGGCCAGGCCAAAGCCGTCAACCCCAGCTTGGCTCCGGCTTGGCCTGGCCTAGGCCATGGCTTTTGTATGTAAGATTTTCTGTGTGAGCCCACTGGCCACATGACTTGTACCAGGCCCCTTGCATGCCACTCCCTTCGTCTTTCATCCCACTCACATCCCTCCTTCCAACTATCATCATTCCTTTCACCTCACTCTCCTTTCCTTGTGTTCCCACTCTTGACGTCATCCCCACCATGTTGCCCACTCCATGTCAGCAGACTACAACAACGGCTCAATTCGATCGCTGTCGACGTCACTCACCTTGCTGCTCAACACCTTCATCCCTTCGGTCTTCAAGTTGGAGCACGGCTCCTCCTCACACTTCGACCTACAGCACAACACCATTGCCATCCGGCTGCGCCTTGCGCCCTCCCAAGACCATCCCTCAAGCATCGTCCTCGTGTCTGCCACATGTCTATGCATGGACCCATATGACGCATTCATCATCATCACCATTGCCGCTGCCCACAGTGCCTCACCCATCATCATTGCTGCGCTATTTGAGGGCTCGCTGCTCATAGTGTCTCACCCCTGACATCATTGCCGCATCGCCTCACGCTCGCGGATTCACAGTAGGAGGACTTTAGAATAGCACTTTTGTATTTAAATATTATGGAGTCGTTATGTTCTGGAGAGCATGATGAGGCATGGTAAGAGCATGGATTATACATGTGGAATGAGTGAAGTCCAGTGTACAACATGGTATGCTGTGGGACGAAGCAATCTAAGACTGAGGAAAGGGATTATGAGCAACCAACATGGCTGAGCATTGCACATTGACATATAGGCCACCAAGGCTTACATTGTACATGTACTTGACTCAAGCAAAAAGGAAGGTTGAGAGGGAAGCACAGATACGACGATGAAAAACAACAGGGAACGATGGTGTGTCCATGTCCATGCAAAGTTGATAAATTAAAGTTTGATGATTACCCCAAATGATCAAAGCCAGGGCTTGATGGCCCAGCTTTGGCTTTTCAAATCACAGGCTAGGCCAAAGCCATCACGAAGCCATCACTTTGGCCCGGCTCAGCCCGGCCTATTTCGGCCTGGCTTGGCCTGGCTCACAGCCTGAGGCCAGGCCAGGCACATCCCTAGATCAGAGCAAGTGGGTCCAGCCTCAGCAATACTCTTATGGTTCTGGCCCATAGACCAGAGCAGCACAATGACTTGTAAAGGAGGTGAGAAACATATATGCTTGGTACATGATTAATGGTGAACAAGCTCAAATCACTGTATCCAGCTTCCCTAGGCTGTCGAAATAAAGTCAATTTTACAAGACTCTCAAATGGCAATTTGGGCGACTCAGAAGTGGTGCACATTATCCATGGGCTTCAGTATGTACGCTCGAGAAATTAAAGTGGTGGTGGCGAGCTGCTAAATTTCGACCAAGATGAGCTAGTTTTTTTTTTTTTTTTTTTTTGGAGAGCGTTTTATTCTTGTAATTAATACAAAACTAATTACTGTGAATAATTGTTAGATAGTGGGAGAAAGCGGATCAGCCCTATCTAACATGCTGAAGCTAGTGCAGGGGACCGGGTGTGAGGGGAAATGCATTTACGCACAGCCTGGTAGGCCAGTGTGGGACTCAGGTACCTAGGGTAGCCTCCTACCCACTAAAACCTCACGGTTTTGGAGCCAGTCAGGGGGGAGGTCCATTTCTTTCAGAAGGACTCCTTCCCAGGTGTTTTCAACTAGTGTTCTGAATTTATTGTCTCGTGTTATTATTAGTGCAGTTATTCTGTCATTTGTTAATCTTTTGTTTATGGTATTCTCCCACTTTGTTTTCACTTCGTGTGTGGTGTGGGTTCGGCCTTGTATGCATCTTTTGCATCTTAGGACCCAAATAAGGTATGCGGCTTCTGAGATTTGTATTTGTAGTAGGCGCTTGGCTCCTTTGGGGGGGTGTTGTGGGGGAGTGTTTTCTGTTGCGATCTCAGGATTTTCAGTTATTGGGGGTGAGAGGCGCCACAGCCCATTATGGTGCCAAGGGTAATTTCGGGCCATAAGTTAGGCCTGTGCGGCCACATTTCTCGTGCAAGTGACCATATAAGCCTGGGTGGTGAGTGGCTCCTTTCGGGTTGTGTCCACAGCAGTTCTGGTCATGGTGTGGTTCATCATTTTGGTTGGGGAGGGTGAGGCATCAACAGCCTAGTATGGTGCCTAGACGATGTTGGGCCATAGTTGTGGTGCATGTGGCCACATCTCTCTCGGACAAAGGACTTTTGTTTCGGGTGGTGAAAGGCAGGCTGGTGGTAGGGGGTTTGGGTCATGTGTGATTTCCACATGGTTGTGGTGGCATGGTATTGGTAGTGACAGTTGGAGGGGAGGGAGGTGGGAGTTGGGTAGGGTATTCACGGGGGGGTGCTGGTGTTGCTTGTTCGTTGTTGGGGAGCTGGGTGGTCATACGGTATGGGTTGGGTGTTTATGTGGGAGGAGTTCTCATTGCAGATTATGCTAGCGTACATAGTGATTGTGTTATGTATTGGTTTGGCCAGTCAGCCTGGTGGATGGTGGTTTAGTTGGTGAGGGGGTTGTAGTTTTACGAAGGCTCGGGGGGGTGGCTCTGGCCTTGCAGAGCTCACTGTCATCCTCACTGCCTATCCTTGCCCCGGTTTTGCCGTGGGAAAATCCGGACCTGGTGGTGGTCGCGGTTCAAGGAGCCCCCAAGAGAGCTAGTTGTGAGGCCACCTCAAGTCAGAGCCCACGTGATTGGAATCCACCACTATCTTACGGCTATCGCCGGTTTGATCTGATATTGCACCGCATTCACCTCTTGTTGTCGAACCCCCACTACCACCACAACCATAACATCTGATGCCGAAACGCCCTCCCTCTCGTCCTCATAAACCTGCTAAAAAAAGAAGGGCAGAAGATGCGCGCACCACTGCCGTCGCCGGGTCAACCCTCTCACTCTCCGTCCTCAAAGAGACCGCAGATGCGATCCCCCCTCCAGCAGGATCCATTATCAAGGGAACTCTCGGTAGGCTCCTCCAAGTCGTTGACATCGTCCAGGTAATCTTTCCGGCTCCGATAGGCCAGAGACGATCTAATAGGACGATACTCCAGACCATGACGAACAACGTCGACGACATTGATCAACTGATGCAACGTATAAAACGCCTCGAACAATCTATCTTCAGGCCACTCAAAGGAAAACAAGACATCCCGACATCTGTCATCGATTTCGTCACTGATTTTTCCAAGTAACTCTTTCCTTGCTTCCGAGTCTGAGAATTTTGTTGCAACTATTCCTAATCCAGGTCTCTTGAAACTGTCGCGAATTACCTGCAAAAGATCCAATCGCGTGGAAAGACAACCATATCTTCCCGTAGCAGAGAAGATGCCGCCTCCATTCAGAGTCGTGTCCAAGCAATCACGGCCCTCATCGGAGATTTCCTTGCAAGTCTTCCGTTCCTGGTCATACATATTTAACAGTTCTGATATCTCGTGAGTACAGGATGAAGCCGCCAAGAGGGGTCGAATCGAAGGCACTGTGCGTTATTCTCAGACATTCCAGACATGTCTCGTTCATCTGAATTACCCAGGAAATGCGGCGTGAGATTAGTCGTGTTCGCGAAGGGACAGTACGTTTATCTTACGCCAATTGAAGATCTTCAGTAGCTAACAGGTCACGCAGCAAGCATTACGTGATATCCGAGGTGAGAAAACGTGTTGCAGCGCCCTGAAATTTATTGATTTATTTATTTTAGTTCATGATGAACTATCCAACTTTCATCGAGCTCGGAAGGCACGTTATGATTGTTACGATGAGGGAAAGAGACATGCGTGTTTGGAACACACACGCGAGAGCTTGCTCGAGAATATCTACCAATGGATCAACGACTCAACAATGGCTATACAAGAACAATGCACTGTCACTCCTTCGGACGATCCGATGCTTCCTATTGACGTCAGCCCAAGCAGGCGCCGCATCTTCTGGTTGTCTGGTGGTGCCGGTACCGGAAAGTCCACCATCGCACAGAGTGTTGCGGAGCACTGTGCCAAGAACAGTTGGCTTGCTGCGAGTTTCTTCTTCTCAAGTGACGATGCTGAGCGAAACCATCCAAAGCTTGTATTCAGCTCAATTGCTCACCAGCTGGGCACGACATTCCACCAACCACTCGCGTGTTTTATGCAAGACGCGGTCACAGCTAATCCAGATATTTGGTTCTCTGATCCATCAAACCAATTGCAAAAGCTCGTAATCGAACCAATCCAAAAGTCGGTCCTTGCGGGTCAAGCATTTCCATCACCTGCCGTCATCGTGTTAGATGCGCTCGATGAGTGCAAAGACGACAACGCGACCTCATTCATTGTCTCTGTTCTCTCGGCCCACATTGACAAGCTTCCGTTCTCCCTTTTCCTCACGAGTCGACCCGAGCCCAGACTGCACCTGCCATCCCTCCCTCCTCTTCTCCAATCACATACATGTCCGTTCTTCCACCATGAGATTTCAAGATCATCTGTCGACCATGACATCAAAACGTTTTTAATACACGAGCTTAATCAAGTTGGATTCCGCAACGAGGACCTCCAGGAACAGGATTGGTTCACTAACGACGACGTCCGCTCACTTGTCCAACTGTCGGATGGACTGTTCATCTTTTCCGCCACCGCAATACGATTTATCGAAGACCCTGATGTCTTAAACCCATGGGGACAGCTCCGTGACCTAGTCTCTGCCACACGAATCCCTGGACAGTCAACTCCTTATCACCACCTAGATCAGCTGTACCTCACCGTCTTGCGTAACGCGTTTCCCCCCTCATCCCGTGCAGACACAGTGCTCCGCTTGCGAAGAGTTCTCGGTTGCATTGTTGTACTTTGTGACCCTATCTCTGCGAGCGCCATATCAGCTTTGCTCAGCAACAATACGAGCAGAGATTTTCCTGTTGCAAGCATTTTGCAGCGCCTTCGTTCAATCGTCATTATTCCTTCGGACCCCGGGGCAGTCCAAGTGATGCATGCATCCTTCCCTGATTTTATCGTTGATCCAGAACGCTGTACAGAGCCCAAGTTTCTGATCGATACTTCGCTGCATCATGGTTATCTCGCAATTGATTGCCTGGAGCAACTAAACAGGCTTCAACGGGATATATGCCAGATTGGAGACTATTCAAAGTTGAACAGCGAGATTGGAGATATCTCAAGAAGAATTGCAGAAAACATACCGCCAGCGATGCAATATGCCTGCCATCATTGGGCCGATCATCTGGCGAATTCACCGCCGTCAGACAAGCTGCTTGATGTTTTGGGAAGATTCTGCTTCGATCACAGTTTGTACTGGGTTGAGGCTATGAGTCTGATGGACTCGCTTGATGTTGCCATTCGCGCTCTGAGAGTCGCTCAGAAAGGATTATTGGTGAGTTGTTTAATGAGGCTTGAATTGTGTGCAGACCGTTCATCACGGATTACAGACGTTCGCCGACCCTCGAACGGACATGGTTGAGATGCTGTATGATCTTGAACGGTTTACACTTGAGTTCTTCGATTCTATCAGCGTAGCAGCCCTGCATGTCTACTACTCGGCCCTTCCATTCACCCCAATGTGCTCGAAAATCCGGGCACACTTCGGCCGAGACTTGGAGGAATCTGTTACGGTTCTGAATGGAATGGAACAGTCATGGAGTCCGTGCATGCGAACGATGAAGTGTCACAAAGGTGGAATGAATACTGCCGCCTTTTCACCAGACGGCACCCGGATTGTCTCTGGGTCTTCTGATGGCACAGTCCAGATGTGGGACACGAGTACTGGTGCCACCGTCAAGACCCTCGAGGGCCACCAAGGTGAGGTCAGAGCCGTCGCGTTTTCTCCAGACGGCACCCGGATTGTCTCCGGGTCAGAGGATGACACAGTCCGGATGTGGGACACGAGTACTGGCGCCACCGTCAAGACCCTCGAGGGCCACCAAGGTATTGTCACAGCCGTCGCGTTTTCGCCAGACGGCACCCGGATTGTCTCTGGGTCTTGGGATCGCACAGTCCGGATGTGGGACACGAGTACTGGCGCCACCGTCAAGACCCTCGAGGGCCACCAAGGTGGGGTCTCAGCCGTCGCGTTTTCGCCAGACGGCACCCGGATTGTCTCTGGGTCTTCTGATCGCACAGTCCGGATGTGGGACACGAGTACTGGTGCCACCGTCAAGACCCTCGAGGGCCGCCAAGATCCGGTCTTCGCCGTCGCGTTTTCGCCAGACGGCACCCGGATTGTCTCTGGGTCAGAGGATGGCACAGTTCGGATGTGGGACACGAGTACTGGCGCCACCGTCAACACCCTCGAGGGTCACCAATATTCGGTCACAGCTGTCGCGTTTTCTCCAGACGGCACCCGGATTGTCTCTGGGTCTTCTGATCGCACAGTCCGGATGTGGGACACGAGTACTGGCGCCACCGTCAAGACCCTCGAGGGTCACCGAGCTACGGTCAGAGTCGTCGCGTTTTCGCCAGACGGTGCCCGGATTGTCTCTGGGTCTTTTGATGGCACAGTCCGGATGTGGGACACGAGTACTGGCGCTGCTATTCAAATTGTCGAGAGCAACTGGACGTCAGTGCGTGCCATTGCAATCCATGGCTTGTATTGCGGTACCGATGGGTGGGTTTATAAAGTTCATGGAACCGATTTCACGAGACTCTGTTGGGTCCCAGTGTCTTGCAGGCCAGAGTGTCAAGATTCATACAAATCTAGTCTAGTACTATGTTCAGAAGGCCGTACCGTTATCCTGCACTTCCCACCCAGCCAGTTATCGCGTCTCTCTTAAGTGGGGATGGCATTTCAGTCGGCTTCCGACGCTGCGCCTTATTTAACATCTCTTACATCAGAATTCTACTTATGACGCAGATCATTACATTTCTTGCAAAAAGAACGTCCATTGTAGCAAGTTTTAATCAACACCAGCAGCAAAGACATTTCATTGTCACGAGAACGGAGGCGCACGCTATGGAGATACTTTTTCCGACCATGTTGATGTCTCTGAGCTTACTCACGCAGATAGAGCGACAGGTGATGGAGTGAGATGAATGTTTCCATTGGAAAGCACTTAGGCGCTGGAGAGGTGGTACTTTGATTGTGAGAGCCATCTGTCACGCGACGATGGAGGAATTATCAAAGTTGACGCCGTTCCCTTTGTCGTGGAGTTCGTTGATTACTCCGTCGGAGAGAAGAGCCACAGACCGCCAAGGGAGATGGTACCCCGACACCCTTCTAGATTGTAAAACAATGACGATGATGCGCCTGGACCCCATTGATGGGAGTGTGAGAGGAGGGACGGTGGCTGCAATTACGTTGAGCGTGAGGCATTCTGTCGCTTGAGGCGGGCTCGTGGAAAGGCGTTTGCATCCTTTTCAGCGGTGCGATTGTAACAACGTCACTCATGAGTTTTGTAGCGAGCCGAGTTGGCGCACGCTAGAGTTTGTGCGACCGGACTGAGGACAGAGAGACCAAAGAAGAAGAGAGATAAAGCAAGGCAGTTCGGACTGGGGATGACACAGGAGTGGAGGGGACAGCTAGGCAGTTGAACTCTGAGGACCTGAGTCAGTCGCCAAGGCCATATATAAACGAGAGAATGACATAGGTTGAGATCAGAACGATGAAAGGAAGACGACGAAATAATGGAGGGTATGAAGGCGAACCCGAAATGATGCAGGACGGGAGGCGTCGAGGCGGGGAGGGTAAGCGGGTGGCGGCGATGTTGTGAAAGGGCTGGTCGAGACCGGGGGATGTGGCGAACAGCATAGTCGAGGCGTTGTGTGGAGAGGGTGTTGATCCGAGCCCAGGATTGATCTCTTACGCATCCCTCTCGCTCCTTTCCTACCTGTTCCCATCCACTCTACCCTTCGTCATCGCCCAGCCTCGACCCTTTCCTCAAGACCCCCGCCACGTCCCTCACACTCATCTCAACGTCATCACTGCCGTACGCGAGGGCTCGCAGCCCTTAGCGCGCCTCGCCAATGCCTCCCTCGCCACGTTGCTCTGTCCTCAAGATCGGTTGTAGGGTTTAGGTAGTATGCAGTGATGTCGTGGGTGCGAGCTCGATTCCTCTTTGTCTTGTCTTCGTGTTTCAGTCTCGCTCACTCTCGAATATCTTTTATGCCCTCTCCTTTCTCCTTTACTTTTCCTCTTGTATTTTATTCTCCTTAGCTACTTCTCTTGAGTGCAAGTAGTTCCCAGCAGCCTTCTCCTAGCCTGCCTCAAGTTCATTTGTTTGCTCACTGTCCTCTACTGTCCTCTCTGCCCTCATCCAGTCTCAGGAACTCTAGCATATCGATCCGGCACGCTACTTTCTTTTCACTGCTGTCGACTCCTTTCATCATCTTCTCGCCCCTCGTCGACCACCTTTCGACGTCTGCGGTCCTCGACGTCGTCATGCTGCTTTGCATGGACTGTATGACGCACTCACCTCTGTCACTCACACACGAACGAGACTCATCTAAAACACACACACCCACCGCCGTGAACCAACTGCCGTTGTCCAGGTCCAGGTCTATCACAGCCACCACCGCCATCAGGAGGAGCATCGCCAGACACCTTGCACTCACACAAGCATTCCTCGTATTCACGCCCTCGCCTTGTCCATTCGCGCGTAAAATCAAAATTTCCGAGACGCGTACCAAGGACTGCTGGCTCTCCCGACAGAATCATTACCTGGCCCGGGACCGCTCCCATTCCGTCGACAGCATCACCCCCCACCAGCACCAACACGACCAGGGCAAGCGTACCAATCACGCCCGCGATGCACACTACCCGTACTGTGGTAGTCATAGTCTCTTCCTCTGTCCCAAGAACACGAGCGGGAGGACCGGTGGTTACTCGGGTGAGATCGGGAGTGCGACCGGGACCATGATCAGGAATGAGAACGAGACGAGGACCGAGAACGGGAGCGCCCACGGCGGTAGTACCCCGCGCCCGCGTTCGTAGTCGTACTCGCGCCTGGGGCCGTTGCGGTGGTCGTAATCGCGAGTGCGTGAACGGTACCCGCGATATTTGAGGCGGTGGGTTAGGCTGCTCGCGCTGCGCAGATCAATCGGCCTTTTAGGCACCGCTAGTAGACTCGGTTCGATGCGTTCTGGATTGAGGGTTGGATTGAGGGTAGGCTTCACGGGTAGCTGCGCAGCCGCGGCCGGGAACGGGATCGGAATTGTGTTGGGTGGATCTTGAGCCCCGAGTTTGCTGAGCCTGCTGCTGTTGCGATTGTAGAGAGAGGATGGCCCTGGAGGTCTTGCAGTGTCAAGACAGCGCTTGGCGCGCGTCCGCGTTTACAACATGGCCGGGTGGGGCGCAGAAGGGGCAGCCGTTGGGCCTCGGCACTCGGCGGGAATAGGCAGAGACGTTGGAATGCGATGACATGGCGCGTTGGTGCTGCGGCGGGCAGTACTGACTACCAAGGGGGCGTGTGGGCGATGAGGCGGCGCCCGTGGGAGTGATGGTGAAGGCCGTGGCTGCTACAGGCGATATTGACAAGCTGGTGGCAGGTGTGGGGGAACGAGACGACAGCGCGCAGGGGTGTGATGATGGTAGAGGAGAATGGGATGGCGAACGAAGTTGGCAAGGTTGCGAGGACGGAGCAGGCTGGCGTGCATGTGGATGCGGTCGGTGGTGGGAGGTACGGACTAGTGAGCGAGGCGAAGGGTGTAAAGGCTGAGGTGGGCTGGAACAGCTGCGATTGCGGTCGCGCTAGTTGCGAGGGTGGAGGGGCTTGCTGAGGCAACCTAAACGGGGGGGCTACAGGGAAGATGGGGGGTCTCAGGTCAACTCAAATCCAGCCTCACTGGGCAGCAGTTTGTAGCGAGCCTATCCGGGGCGCGTTGAGTTCGTGTGGCTGGACGGGGAGGCCACAGTGGGAGCAGGTGAAGGGTACGATATGTGACCGGTCTAGGTGTATGACAAGGGGCAGAGCTGGCAGACGAGGAAACCCAGCGCATTATTGTCATGGACGGACGAGTCTCGTGGTCGACTTTCCCAGACGCCCCACCAGCGTCTCTCACCTATTCCTCCATCCCTCTTCTTTGATGCGTCCCCTACCTACTTGACCTAGCTGAGCCCCTAGAGCCTAAAGTCTAATAAAACAAGTTCGCCGGTCTTCGTCTTATCTTCCCCGATCAATTGAGTTGTCAGGCGGTGCGTCTTGCTATTGTCTTCCACTGCGAGGGGACATCTGCACCTTAATATGAACCCTGATTTCCATGCAGGC